>JAXGGA010004834.1:0-83947 GCA_038373865.1 Uloborus plumipes
ACCAGTGTCACCCTCACCTGGCTGAACTTCAAAGACTGAAATTTCGCATAAAAAATGCATAAGGATGATGTTGATTGCTAATAATCAGTGTAATACTGAGTAAACTTAAAAGCAAGCTAAAAGTTTTTTTAAAAAATTCGAATATTATTGCATCTTTTCTCGTTGAAAGTGCCTAAAAGCGTACTGCGCCAGTCGCTGTAGTATTTCCCCTGGTAAGTATAACTTTTTATATTTCATCGCTACATAAGTGTGCGTATGTATAATGTAATGCTTATTAGTGCAGACATCACAGGTTACGTGAATTCTGGTAAGAAGAACGCGTGATGTTTGTTTTTAATAGGTAATGTTGGTGATTTTGGTCACTTCTCTGGCGGTCACTCCCCTGGCAGTTTTGTTCCAAAAAAGGGTAAATATACATTAAAACTGTGTCATAAGCATAATTAATTTCATTTTTAATCTTAATTGCCCCTGTGAAAGCAATTTGAATGAACGTAAATAATGCAGGAATTATTTTTATTTGGGATCTGCGGTGCGACTTGTATGCAACATGTCGTGTTTTCAAGATTGATTTTTTTTATTTTATTATAACGCGAAAAAAATTTTTGAATACTAGTCTTATAGAAATGAGTCCATACTATGATTTTACACCGAAAAATAAGTGAACTAATAGTAAATCAAACAGGAATTCTGCCAATAGTATCACTCCCCTGGCAACGCATTTTCCCCTGGTATCGATAAACCCCCCAAAAATTGAAATTTCGTCTGGCCCTTACCACTACAATCATAAAAATAGCGGCTACTAGTGATATAATGAGTGTGAAATTAAACAGATTATTTTTTGTTTGGGGACACAAAAAACGCATTGACCGTAGAATCACCCATATGTCATTGTAAAGCTCTTTAAACAAGCTTTCAAATGATATAGAATTTGACAAGGTTTCGTGATGTTAATATTTCAAGGTCACCAAAAGCATTATTTGACCTTGAATATTTCAAAAAGTGCATTTTTTAAAAATCTGAAAATATATATATATATTACTTCCTAATGTAGTGTATATGTGGTAAAATTTGCAGAATGGGACAGCAATGGGATCTGGATGAAAAATGGAATCAACTTTTTACACTCTTACCACTTTATTACAATGCCTATGGCTCCTGAGGATACATAATACAGAAATATTACAAACTGCGAAATGTTATTTACAAGTGACGGTTGACTTATTCCACGTCTTGTTTTGAGAGGTTATAAATCATTCCTTTTCCGTTTCTACTAGGGTCTACTTTCGAAATAATAGCACTTATGGGCACATTGACAAACATTTTCAAAGTCTGGATAGTAGATAGAATTTGAGGTCCATGAGGTTGCAACAGCTTGATTTTCTTCATCTGTGTCTAAGATGCACCTTAGCCACCAATATCCATTATACCTGCAGATCAAGAATCCAACCATTTCTGGGCAACCAAGATCGTCTTTGACAGTTGTAGCACGTTCGATCCTTATAGTGTTGAAAATGAATATGCATTCACTTACATCTGATTCCTGTTTAATGGCATTACACAATGAAGACTCTGAGTGCCTGGTGTTGTTCTTGCCATCATTTTTCTGGATTTCAAAGCCTCTGCTTCCTGGTTTATAATGTTCAATTGTGCAATATTGAAAAATGAATTGATTTGATATGGAAGAAGAGGCTTGGAAATCCAGAAATATGATTGCAAGAACAACACCAGGCACTCAGAGTCTTCATTGTGTAACGCCATTAAACAGGAATCAGATGCAAGTGAATGCATATTCATTTTCAACACTATAAGGATCGAGCGTGCTACAAGTGTCAAAGGCGATCTTGATTGCCCAGAAATGGTTGGATTCTTGATCTGCAGGTATAATGGATATTTGTGACTAAGGTGCGTCTTAGACACAGATGAAGAAAATCAAGCTGTTGCAACCTCATGGACCCTCAAATTCTATCTACTATCCAGACTTTGAAAATGTTGTCAATGTGCCTATAAGTGCTATTATTTCGAAAGTAGACCCTAGTAGAAACGGAAAAGGAATGATTTATAACCTCTCAAAACAAGACGTGGAATAAGTCAACCGTCACTTGTAAATAACATTTCGCAGTTTGCAATATTTCTGTATTATATATCCTCAGGAGCCATAGGCGTTGCAATAAAGTGGTAAGAGTGTAAAAAGTTGATTCCATTTTTCATCCAGATTCCATTGCTGTCGCATTCTGCAAATTTTACCACATATACACTACATTAGAAAGTAATATATATATTTTTTTCAGATTTTTAAAAAATGCACTTTTTGAAATATTCAAGGTCAAATAATGCTTTTGGTGACCTTGAAATATTAACACCACGAAACCTTGTCAAATTACATATCATTTGAAAGCTTGTTTAAAGAGCTTTACAATGACATATAACAAAAGACTCTAGCTTCAATAGAAGCTGAGAAAATTGAATCTTTGTATGTTCAAAATTTCACTTTTTTCCGTTTTTTGCGTTTTTTAAGCGGTCTCACACAAAAAACTAACAGCTGAAAAAAATTTTAAAAATCAGTTTTTTGTATCACTTTAAGGTAATCAACTGAGGTAATCAACCCTATAATTTTTTTTGAAATTGGTGATGGTCAAGTTTTGAGGCTTGTTGATTTCACATGGAATGACCCCAACGTCTTACTCCTTTGTATAAAAGCGATTCTCTATAAACTCGTAATTCGCTTGTCCGGACCGTGTATTTTAAAAATAATAAAGTGTAATAAAGTAATTATCGCTCTTAATATAAGTAACGCATTATTACTTTGTAGCCCACTTGCATTTGGAGCGATAACAATTTAATTTTTTTTTCTAGGAATTATCTAAGCACCAAAAACCAGTCCCCTGCCTGTCCCAATCCAACAGTCTAACACTTCAGGGCAATATTTCAAAAAACCTATTAACACTATATAAATTTGGCAATTAATATCTACAAATAGAATAAATAATACAATTGTATCTTTTTTATGAAATAAGGTCTAACTAATTTCTAAAACTTGAAATTGTCATACAAATTCTGTCTAGAGTTTTTTCAAACAGTCCTCTGCCACTAATTCAAAGCTCTAATGGAAAAAAATCTGTTACTCTTGCGAATGTTTTTTGGCATGAAATTTTAAGTAATCAGTGTGAATTTGCTGAGAACGGTGGTGAAACGATAGTTTGTTTAGTTTCAGAGCCACATATGTGATGAAAGTATGCATCTGGCTCGTTACGAAAACAGTCCTCTGGGAAGTGATTTTATTAATGTCAATAAGTTTAATTATGAAACATATTAGTTATTGTGTCCACGATTTGTGCCTAAATTTATAGGTAGTCTCGTAACTATTTATGTTCCAATAGTTTTGCAGATATTACGCAACAAAGTGCAAATACACAGTCCCTTGCCTAGTTCTACTAGGCATCACACATCACACACTCCAGGGTCCCCGTACCTACCACAAGCTATACTAGGCAGGGGACTTACCCCCTATCATGATTTATCAGAAAAACACAAACTTCAATTGACCCTCTTTCAAACCAAAGTAATAGATTCATTTTCTGAGCAATAGTAGTTATAATTATACGAACATTTCAAAAAACCGTTCCCGGACAGATTCCGTGCGGAAAATGACGAGTTGACAGAGAATCGCCCCTATGAATAGTTAAGTTTAAATATAAGGTAAACTATAAATAAATACAAGGGCACTACAAAAAGCATTTAGGGTAATTCCATGTAAATGTCAACTTAGACGTGGTTTTTTCATCTTTCAATACATATATCTTGTGATACATCATTTTAAAGATAATTTTTCAAATTTTTAGAATTCAACATAAGTTTTCACAAAATATTACTCCAAACCCCTGAAAAATGGCTCTAAAGATCACATATGCAGTTACCCAAAACATCGCATATTTTTCTAACTTTTCACATTCATATACAATTAAAAAAAATGCAAATAATGATGAATTTTTTTTTAATTATTGAAGAATGATTCTTTTGCTTTACAGAAATGTATATATTTTTTTGTTTTGTCATAAAATGAATATTGCAAAGTTAATGGGTATTCAGTCTGGTTTACTTGTTATGTTAGTCACAAAAACATGAATTAATTCAGTTATTCCCTTCTAGAAAGAAATTTTTTTATATTTTTTCCCCTGATCTCTTCTATGGGATGGGTACAGTTAGATTGATAAGATTGTTCATAAAGAATTTCCTTTTTTCTGGCCATAGGACTTGTGACTAACATAACATCACTGTGTGTGACTAACATAACACGACTCTTTAAGAAATACTTAAATCTTAAGTAAACAATTTATTTTAGAAACAAATTAATTTATCGAACATCTTATTTTAAAGAAATTAGTGTGACCATATATACTACAGTAATTTATTTTAAAAACAGTTCTTTTAATAGTAAACTTGGAGTCGAAATTTTAGGCTGTAATTTGCGACGCAAGTAAGCACTCGGCATACGAAGTCAACATCTTCAATGAAAGAATTTTAAATTATTTTATAGCTATATGCGGGATCGCTGTGCAATTAGTTTTTCTATGAACATATGGAGCTGCTGCTCACTTTAAAAACATATATGACCCTAACTGCCTCCAGCATCTACAGGTCATGGAGTTTTATGAAATTAGATCATGGAAAGTGCCCACATGTATAGCACAACGTGTGGAGCAGCGTTTTACATGGGCAAACTTTGGAAATTATGCAAAGGAATTACTTCAGTAATAAAAAAAAACAAGAATTGAAGATAAACTGCTTATTTTTGAGTGAAAGTGACAAGGCTGAAAAGAAAGAGCTAGACTTGTTGTTTGAAAATGGGAATCCCCATATAAGTTTTTCGGTAATAATGATATGCTGTAAATATGGAGAAATTTAAAATTTGTTTATAAAAAATACAGGGAATGATATCCCAAGAAAAGAAAAAAATTTTTTTAAAGAAATTGTGTAGAAGACGAAGCTGCTGATGATTTTGAAGTAGATTCTCCCGGACTGTTCCGAGATACAAAAACTAAGACAGTGGGTAATTTTATTGTGGTGGTATTTACCTCTTGTAAGGTTAAAAAGAAACATGGTAGGCAGGTTTTAAACATGAATAAAAATGATTATAAAGTTCTCTTCGAGAGAAAAAGCTCTGAGGCAACCTTTGTGTTTCCCACAAATGAGAACAAATTTTGGATTTAAGGAATTCAAATTTCGAAAGTCTTGTCGCAAACATCTGTAAATTCCCGCAGACATTATTACTTTAAATACAAAATTGAACTGGAAATTTTGTTTACAGGTAAACATGCGTGTTAATCTTCAATAAAATCTTGTTTGCATTCTAATATTTGTATTAATATTACCTGTAATACACTTAAAGTTAAATGTGTAATCGTGTGTTATGTTAGTCACGTTATGTTAGTCACAGGCAAGTTTTATTAAAGTACTACTTTTTGCAATATTATTTAAAATATATGTCAAATTTAAAATTATTAATGTGAAAACAACATTTCACATAGATACTATCACGGGAAAAATAACAATTTTATGGTTTAGTTTTAGAGAATTGTGTTGATGAATTTAGTACAAAATTTTGAGGGTTGCAAATCTGTTATGTTAGTCACGTTGATCAAAATGTCCCCTAACTCCCAAAAATGAAAGTAATAATATTACTTTTTTTATATTAACTTGAACAACTCATCTATGCGGAGAAGAATAACACCTCGTTTTTGGTATTGTAACAAAAATAAGGCTCACACAAAGAAAATACGATTAAAAATTTATTCTAAATGTTATGTTAGTCACGATGGAATTACCCTTTAAAAAAAAACCTCCTTAATGTTAAATTTAGCTAATGGTTTTTTTATCGTATGTTTTCAGCTTCGTGTTGTAAAATTGGCCCAAGCTTGGCCGACAATGCGTCTTCTCCTCACCATCATTGCTAGTACTCTAGGTGCTGTTGGAAACATGACGCTTGTGTTGGCAGTTATAGTTTACATTTTTGCCATCATGGGTGTTCAACTCTTCGGAGATATCTACGCTGCAGAGAACTTCGCACCTTCTCCAGTGCCGAGGTGAGTCGAGTTGACTTGGAAATCGCTGTCCAATAATAATCATATTTAAAAGTAATGAAGAGTCACCGTGATTTTAATTTAGAAATGAGTGTAGAAAAGAACGTTTATTTACTTCATGTAGTAAATTTCAGTTGATACATTAAAATTAAGATCCAAGTACCGGAAATAATTACAAATCTACGTCAATAAAGCAAAAAGAATCAACACACTTGATTTGCATTTATAAAGTTGCTTGTCGACAATGGATACAGTTGTAAACCGTTAGGATAAAAATTTATCCTCATCCCCTCCCCTGCTTCAATTTTATTTATGACGTAACGAAGTTTATTATTTCATATTGATAAAGAAATTTCTTATGACCCCAAAACAAATGTTAAAAATACTTTTACAAAGTGTGCTTTAGTAACGATAATGCTCTCATTTCTTACTTCTGCATGAGCAATTCTTTATTCTTATGCATAGTCATTCAAAAATTGATATTGTCTATGTCACCTAAATAATTAAGTATAGCTTTGCCTCATACACGAAAGTTTTGGGTTGAATAATGATAACTAAAAGAGCTTGCTTTAGAAGAATTATTGAATTTTGTAACTATATTAACTTGTCTAACCAAAAGTTAAATTTTGGTTGAATCTTTTCATTTAAGATGGAACTTCACAGATTTCTGGCATTCACTGTTAATGATGTTTCGTATACTATGTGGTGAGTGGGTGCAACCACTGTGGGACTGCATGCGAGCTGCTGGAGAGAAATACCAAGTCTGCATCTTCCTCTTCCTGGTGGCGTTGACAGTTGGAAACTTTTTAGTGCTCAATCTTTTCTTAGCTATGTTGCTCAATTCTTTCAATTCGCAAGAGCTTAAGGAGAAACGAGTACGTGTTTCTTTCTCAATTTCTGATTTAGTGCTTAATCTTTTCTTATCCGTACGACCGTGGTCATCAGGGTGAGAGACTTTTTCGATGATGAAATGAATGACATTCACACACCAATGAGTAGCCAATTGTAACTGGAGTGATTGACAGCAATGTTGAAGTACGAAGTTTCTACGTCTCTGTCGCAATCCGTGCTTGCCTAGTAAAATATTGTAAATGTTAAACATGCACATATTTACAAAACATTGCCGATGCGTGTTACTGGATTACAAGGAATCTTTACTATACTTTTGAATGCAAAAATATTTTGTAAATTAAATTTAAACTTTCAACTCAAACAGTAAGGTTAAACGAAAAGGAAAGCTGTTTAAACAAGCGTGGATCGATAAAATGTAGTGCCCCCCCCCCCCTCCTCCCAATTTTATTTTACCAAAATGGCCTGAAACTGCGGTTTAGAAATATATACACCACTCAAAACAATTAGGGGAGCACTAGGTTTTAGCAAAATTACGCGAATATATATATATCAACAAGTAACATAAAATGAATCGTCCACAATTTAAAACCTACCAGAAAACGGAAGAAGAAAATTTTATGTGAAAATGAAAGTTTATAACGCCAAAAACCAGAAAAAGGAGATAAGTGCAGAAATCGGGATGTTGCAGAATCGTACGTTTTGTTGCCGCAACTGTGAAATTCGATAGCGCAGTAGTTTTTTTTTTTTTTTTTTCTCATAATTTTTTTAGTAGACAAGGTTACTGGAGAATGTTTCAACAACGTGATTTACCGGAATCAATGCCATGGCATGCTATAGGCAGGCTGGAATCCGGGCAAACACAACGTAGTGTCACTGATGATGTTGGGGTCGTTAGAGGTGTTGCAAGGCTGTGGAATTGATTCCAAGAAACAGGAAATATTAGACGTCGATCAGGGTAAGGTCAGCCACTCGCCACGACAGCAACTGATGGCCGGTATATAAGGTTAACGGTCCGTTGAAACAGAATAGAGAATGCTACGCATGTGCAAAGACAGTTGTTCTTGGCAATAGGACGACATTTGTCCAGCCAAACAGTACGTAATCGACTTCATAAAGGAGCACTATGCACGTAGGCCAGTGTAGCAGCACGTAGGCATTTCCTTGATCCCACGCCACGGTGTTTCCCGAAGAAGATGGGCTGCTGAAAATCGAGATTGGGAGCAACATCATTGGAGCCAAGTGCTGTTTACAAATGAGTCTCAATTCAGTCTGGAGAGTGACACCGGACGTGTTCTGGTGTGAAGGGACAGGGGCACTCGAAGTAACCCCGCATCCGTTCGTGAAAGCTCGCAATACAGATGAGCTGGTTGGATGGTATGGGGTGGAATCAGCATCGGCGGACGTACGGACCAGCATATTATTTGGAATGACACTTTGACGGGCCGAAGGTATGCAGACGAGATACTGAGACCTCATGTCATCCCTTACGCTGGAGGTATTGGAGATTCCTTTGTTTTGCAAGACCATAATGCGCGACTGAAGAGAGCCCGTCTGAAGGAAAGCATGCTTGAAGCTGATAAAATAATGCGTATGGAATGGCTAGCGTGCTCTACTGACCTGAATCCAATCAATCATGCCCCCCCGTTGTCCGTTTACCTTGCCGTGGTGGGGGGGCTTGCGGTGTGGTGTGTTTGGGGCGAGCTCTTGGGCGGAGTAGTGACCCCCCAGTTGCTCAAACCGAAGTTCGGCGGGTAGGGATTTTTTCTCCCTCCTTCCCTCATCACACTTACCAAATTTCGGAACAAAACCCAAGCCAAGGTTCAGCGACCGTGCCGATGGCTGCATGGTACCGGGGCCAAGCGGTATCTCAAGCGGTCGACTTCAGGGCTAGCTGGCGAACCCTGTCGTATGCAGCCTTACCCCTGTGTAGGGGGGCTACGCAGGGGCTCGACCCCGTTTTTTCCCCCCAGTTCTCCGGTCCATTCATGGATTCTACAGAAAAAAACTCTTCTCCCCCTAGTGGGGAGCGTCAGATGAATTCGTGTTATGCAGCAAAATTTTTTCTTATAAAGCGTACTGATCCAAATTATAATTTTACTAAAGTTTCTCCATTTTTAATTAACAAAGCCCTGGTAAATGCAATAGGTGAGTTTCAATCAGTAAAAAAATTAAAAAACGGTGAACTCTTGGTCGAAATTAAAGATATTAAACAAATTAAACCCATATTATCATTAAAACAAATTAGCTCTTTCCTAGTTACAGTTTCGCCGCATTCTACCTTAAATTTTTCAAGAGGAGTAATTTCCGAGCCTGACCTTCTCTATACACCAGAGAAGGAAATCCTGGAAGAAATGGAAGATCAACACGTCACTGGAGTGAAGAGGATTACCATCAAACGTAACGGCGAGATGGCGCCCACTAAACATATTATTTTGACATTCAATAAACCTGACCTTCCTCCACGTGTAAAAGCAGGCTACCTCTCTTGTCCCGTCAGACCGTACATTCCGAATCCGCTCCGGTGCTTCAAATGCCAGCGGTTCGGCCACTCAAAAATTTCTTGTCGTGGTACTGACACATGTGCCAGATGTGCAGAGCCTGGTCATGACAACAATGAATGTACGAACAATTACAAATACGTTAATTGCAGGGGAGACCATCCATCCTATTCCAGAAAATGTAGCAAATGGCTCACCGAAAAGGAAATTCAAATTATCAAAACTACACAAAAGATATCTTATCCAGATGCCAGAAAAATAGTTGATTCTCGTACACCCACAACAGGACTTTCATACTCTGCAGCAGTAAAAAAAGTATCAAAATCTGTAAGCACACAAACTGATGCTCAAACCAATCTTGTAGCTAAAAATAAGCCCCTTCACTCCCCTAAAGCATCAAACAAACAAATCCAAAATACTAACTCACCTCAAAAAAATTCTAATGGAAATAAAACTCAAAATGTACAAAATCCGAGTACAAGTATAGCTGAAACTTTAACTTTAAACGAACCAAATGACCAAAAACAAAAGAAAACCATTCAAAAAAAGAAAATGATACAATCTCGGGCTAAAATTGGAGTGGCCGCTAAACAGAGGCCCCCAAAAATTTTTAATTTTAAGAAAGAGGACTTCTTGCTTCCCAACAGGAATACAAGACTGACTAAATCCTCACATCTGCCCGCGCACGAGGACGTCAAGGACGTTGAGTTTGAGGAAATTCCGTCATCCGACGATGAAGGATGGTCGGAAGTTCCTTGTCCTTGAGTTTCTCCTCTCTTTTATGGCCTTTTCTTCTCTTCTCTTCTTCATGGGTTTTAGTATTCTTTCTTGGAATTGTCAGAGTTACTCTCGCAATATCACGGAAGTCAAAGATCTTGTCGAAACTCACCAACCGGCCATTTTCTGTCCGCAAGAAACATTCTTGTCCCCAACTGACAGACCGAGACTGAAAGGTTTTGACATGTACCGCAAAGACTGCCTGTTAGGTGACCGTCGTTGTGGAGGAGTGGCGATGCTTATCTCTAATGATTACGCATCTAGCCAGCTCGATATCAACACATCCCTTCAGGCAGTAACTGCTCGTGTACACCTTCAATCGCTGGTCACAGTCTGTTCAGTTTATATTCCACCTTCTTATGAACTGAGAGGCGTGGAATTGCAGACATTGATTGAACAACTTCCTTCCCCATTTATCATTTTAGGGGATTTAAATGGCCACAATCCTCTCTGGGGGCGTCCTGACTCCAACAGTAGAGGTTTGACGATAGAAATCATAGTTACTGACAATGATCTTTGCATTCTTAACAACGGTGAAAATACTTATTTCCACCTTCCGACGCATACTTACCATGCCATCGATCTTGCTATATGCTCACCCTGTCTTTTACCAATTTGGGATTTCCAGGTCGGAAGTGGTTTGTATACTAGTGGCCACTTTCCGTTAAAGATAACCTACACTGGACGCTGTAATTATCAGCAGCAACATGCACGATATCGCCTTGATCGTGCCAACTGGACGCTTTTTACACAAATGGCTGAAATTACACTTGAGCAAGTAAGTGGCACTGACATCGATGTTGCGGTAAGCAGAGTAACTGATATTATCTTAAATGCAGCGAATGCTGCTTTTCCAAGAACCACAAAGGGTAGGATCAAATTTCCTAAACCTTGGTGGAACTCAGAATGTAGAGAAGCCCAAAAGAATCAGAGAAAAGCTTGGAGCAAATTCCGTCGGTATCCGACCACACAAAATCTTGTGGCACTTAAGCGAGCGCGTGCTGAAGCTCGGAGGATACGACGGAAGAGCCAGCGAGAATCGTGGCAAAAATATGTCAGCACAATTGCTACGTCTACCCCATCCAAGACCGTCTGGGGCAAAATTAAAAAAAATGCTGGGAATTATACAACATCTTGTGCTCCGATTCTACAGAAAAATGGGCGAACTTTATCAGACCTTAAAGAAGTAGCTGACTGCTTGGGGACTCATTTGGCAGAAGTCTCCAGTGCTGGCAATTATAACACAAAATTTTTAGCTTTAAAAACCCTTAAGAAACGAAAAATCCTTAATTTTAACACAAATGTTTTAAATTCATATAATCATAATTTTACTTTTAAAGAACTTGTTACTGCGTTGAAAAAAACTCGCAATACTTCACCAGGACCGGACGCAATTCATAATAGCATGTTAAAAAATCTGAGTGAAACCTCCTTAAAAAATATACTGCACCTTTTTAACAGAATATGGACTGAACAAAGTTTTTCAACAACCTGGACTAAAGCAACAATCATACCCTTATTAAAACCGAATAAAAAACCTGATCAACCCGAAAGCTATAGACCCATAGCTCTTACAAGTTGCCTTTGTAAATTAATGGAGCGAATGGTTAATGCCAGACTGATCTTCATTCTGGAATCCAATCATCTGTTATCTTCCTATCAAAGTGGATTCAGGCGTGGCAGGAGCACAATTGATAACTTGCTACTCCTTGAAACATCAATTAGAGAAGCATTTCTTAAACGAAAACATCTTGTTAGCGTATTCTTCGACATAGAAAAAGCATATGACCGTACCTGGAGACATGGGATTCTCAAAACCCTGTACGAGTACGGGTTGCGAGGTAATTTACCCATCTTTATATCCAATTTTCTTAGACAGAGATCTTTTCGGGTACGTGTCAAGTCTGTTCTGTCGGATACCCAGGATACCAAGGAAGTGTGTTGAGCGTAACTCTTTTCGTAATTGCAATCAATAGCTTAATCGATCAATTGCCGCCCGCTGTCAAAGGTACCATGTTCGTAGATGACTTCCAAATATCTTTCTCGTCAGCGAGCATGAGCATCGTCGAACGTCAACTTCAAATTGCAGTAAATAAAGTCTCACAATGGGCGGAGGAAAATGGTTTCACCTTCTCCTCACAAAAAACTTTTTGTATACATTTTTGCCGTAAAAGAGGTCTTCACACAGACCCAAACCTTCTCATTAATAACCAACTGATATCTGTGAAAGAAAGAGGAAAATTCCTTTGTATCACACTCGACAGTAAACTTAAATTGTTGCCGCACATACAAGAGTTACGAAAGAAATGCTTATTAAAAATGAATATCCTCAAAGTCTTAGCAAACACTTCTTGGGGTGCTGATACAGAGTCCCTGTTAAGAATCTACAGGGCTCTGATACGCTCAAAATTAGATTACGGATGCTAAGTTTATGGCTCCGCTGCCAAAAGCTATCTCAAAATCCTGGATCCAGTACATAACCAAGCTCTGCGAATATGTACAGGGGCATTCCGAACTTCTCCGATCAATAGCCTGCATGTTATAACGCATGAACCTTCTCTAAGCATTCGACGTCTAAAACTTTCTCTAAATTTTTACTTCAAAATGAAACCCAACACAAATCATCCTTTACATCTGCATATCTTTCATCCATCAAATGAAAACTTATTTCTTCACCGCCAGTCGGTTACCCCCACATTTGGGATCCGAATGTGTCAGATGCTCTCAAAACTGCAGCTTCCAGATTTCAAAACTTACAACACAATAAAACCCATTGAACCTTGGAGTGAAATAATAGTCTCTACGATCCAAGACCTCGTTAAATTCCCCAAAGAAACCACATCCAACACAGTATATCAACAAATATTACATGATATTAAAAGTAAATATTCAGAATACAAAGAAATTTACACCGACGGATCAAAGTCAAACGATCACGTTGGCTTCGCCACAATAATAGACGGTCAAATTATCGCAGAAAAATTAAATTCATCCTGTTCAGTATTTTCCTCAGAAATAAAAGCAATATTTGTCACTCTACAATCAATAGCTCAATCAAACCATAAAAAGTTTGTGATCTATACTGACTCGAAAAGTTCAGTTGAAGCCATTTATCACTGCAATAACAATAGCCACTCAACAGTTATTCAAACTTACAACTTATACAAAATTCTACTGCAAAATAATTTTCATGTTCTATTTTGCTGGGTACCTGGTCATGCGGGAATTCCAGGCAATGAAGCAGTTGATGCAGCCGCCAAAGCTGCAAGTACCCTGGTCGATGCTAGAGTTCCCTTCGATGACATTAAAAATGCCATTTGTGTATGCCTTAACAATCATTGGCAGCTGGATTGGAGTGGGGAAACCCAAAACAAATTACACTCCATCCAGCCATCTACGAAGGGTTTCAGATATCTAAAGAGCACTAGGAGGGAACAAGTTGTAATAAACCGTCTTCGCATTGGCCACACCAGGTTCACCCATAAATATATCTTATGCCGAGAACCAGCTCCGATATGCAACAACTGTAATGTAACACAGACAGTGCTCCATATTCTAAGTATCTGCCCAAATTTTAATCACATACGTTTAAAAATTTTTAATCATTTTCATCCGTCATTAAAAGAGTTGCTAGGGGACATACCTCATCAAAATCTTCAACCCTTTCTTCAGGAGATTGGTTTCTCCTTTTTAATTTAATGTTTGTATTGCGTCGGTCCTGTTTCTGACAATGTCTCAGTTTTTCGTTCGTGTTTATTCTTTTACCTACTTGACAAATAATTTTACAGTTAACTGTTTTAAACATATTTTAGTACTTTTATATTTCGTATACATGTATGATTTGGTTTTAAGTTTTAACGTATTCTAAGATCTATTTTACATTTCTACATTTTTATTGATGTTAAATCTTTTAAGTAAACCATAGTTTGGCGCAGTATAGCCCACAAGGGCTCTTGTGCCACAAAATCCAAATAAACCAACCAACCAATCAATCATGTTTGGGCCATGCTCGGACGATGAATTGCTGCGCAACCAAGGTCGCCTGTTACTGTCCGAGTCTTGGAGATTGTACTTTTGAGGAATGGAACAGTAGTCCTCAAAGTCAGATCGATAACCTTATCTCATCCATTCCAAACAGGTGAGCAGCAGTCTTAGCTGTTCAAGGAGACCACACGCCTTATTAAAACTCATGCATCATGTCTAAACAGTACCTTTTTTTCATCTTTTACTCTTACCAAATTGTTGCCAGAAATCACCTTTTTATGTTTTTTCCACATTTTCTACGAATTGAAGATTAATTCCGAAGTTTTTAGGTCTTTTTTTCTGTATTGCGCATTGATACGCGTGTACTATCCATTGTATGCCAATCCGTGGCTGTCTTGCACGGTTTTCTTCACTTTTTCGCTTGCTCCCCTAATTGTTTTGAGCAGTGTATTTTAAAAAGTCGCTCAGCCCGCCTATTTGAGCCGTTACCTACGCTCCCTCCCCCTTACCGATAATGACTGAGGATATAAAAGAAAATACTAAGATAATACAAAACAAAGACGAAACGAAAACAATAACCAAAGGTCAGACACGAAGTTGAAGTCAAAAAGCCAATCTCTTGATCTACAGGTGCTGGATGATGGGTTGCTCAATTCCTGCTCAATTAAACATTTGAAGTATTATTCCAGCTGCTCTCTAGCTGGAGGCTTTTGAAAGGCTTTTTGCCTTTGCATATCCTTTGACATTTGACATTTGACACCCTGAGGTCCCCCGCACCTACCGTTGGACGGTTTATCGGTTTTAGGACCCCAGGGACATTTATTTCAAACAAAACATGTATCTTACAAACAATAAAACAATATACAATTAACATATATAATAACTCAACATAAACATCTTAACAAAACAATCCTTTGCGTTGGCAGCATTCATACCTGTTGCCACAGATGTATTTCTTCCAGTACAAAGTGTTAGAATCGCGATAGAATAATTTAATAAGATGATAGAAATGTTATCTTAAAATTAGACATTTTGTTATTTGACTGGCTTCTAAAATAAGCGATTCAATCACACAATGCCTATCATATCTATTCCTTTCCAGATATAAAAGTAAAAGAATGTTAAAAAGTTCTCTATCATACTGTATATTTGTAGTTTCTTTTCCTCTGTTCAGGAGAAGGAAGCGTCCGATTCAAAACTGCTCAGAGGCTTCCGGCGAATCAAAGGCGTGATCCGCCGCACCAACGCCATTCATGAATTGGACCGGGTCGAACCCCTTCGTCAGCGGGCGCCGCCGCAACCTGTCTTCCAAAAACGGAGATGGTCCGAGCCCGGGATCGTGCTTCGCCCAATGTCACCCAGAAGGTCCAGCGACATCTCCAACAGCGTCTGGGACAAGGTTCTACTCGCCAGAGGTGATAACACTCAAAATATAAGTTTCTAAATACTGTGGAACCTATGTAAATCGACACCCCAAGGGGACGAATGTAATGTTACTGAGGTTCTATAATTTCAATTCTTAAGATGTGTTCTGTATAACTTTTTTTCTAGTGTTTACCATACACCCTATAAAAACCTTTTCTATTCTTTTTTTGAAAAATGAGTAATAAAATAGGTAGCATAATACATCTTCAGGAATAAATTCATAATTTTTTATTTTAGTCGGGTTTATTAACGATCTGAAGTGTGTACTGCATGTTTCAAAAACATCTGTGTGGTGTTACTTTCTTTCTCACGAGCACTTTAGTGTGGTTCAAACCTTTGGTAAAAAAGCAATGCGCTACTGGTCACAGTTACCTCTCATTATTTTACCTTTATCCATCCCTTTTTCTGACAAAATTTCAACCTCCTAATTAAAATAAAAAACGGTGCTCAAAGTTCAAATAGTTCAATTTTGAGTATTTTTGAGCTGTGTAGCAAAGAAAAAAAAAAACAATCAAAATGCTTGTGACACCATTCTTGTTGATCCACACGGAAAATGACCACCTAAATCCAAGTATGACCACCGTTTCTCCCATCACTTCGTACTTTTTGGAAATGACGCACCCCTCTCTTTTTTTCAGTTTTTCGCAATTTCATAGCCATTATTTATTTTTATTTGGAGGGCAAGGGCTCATTATATAACAGCCATTAACATTTTTTGAGGGCCAGTGGTGAAAAGTTCAAAATCATGAACATTTATAACAAGCTGGGAGACTATTGAGGATATCCCTCCTCCTAAAATGTTAAAAAAGCCATCTAAAACTCCCTTCTTTCCAAGGGCCTGCTTTACAATTTTTTCATTTATTTTTGATATAAAACCATAGTATCCTACTTTCTCCTATGAGCTCATGTTCAAAAAAAATTTTCATGCTTCAAAAAAATAAATTAATAAATCTTACATACGAATCGCACCGCAGATCTGCAATAAAGAAACTTCCAGTGTTATTTATACTTGTGCAAGTTTTATTTACGGACATAATTAAGAATAAGATTAAAATTAAGTATGATTAGAACAGTTCAGGACGCTTTTACTTTTTTTTAATTAACCCATCCTATTATATTGCTAAAACTTCAAGCTCCTCATCACATTTAAGGGCGATTCTCTGTAAACTCGTCATTTTTCACACGAAATCTGTCCGGGCACGGTTTTTTGCAATGTTTGTATAATTATAATACTATTGCTCGTAAAATGAATCTATTACTTTGGTTTGAAAGAGGGCCAATTGAAGTTTGTGTTTCTCTGATAAATCATGACAGGGGGTAAGTCCCCCGCCTAGTATAACTAGGCAGGGGACTGTGCCAGGTGATTGTGTTTTTGCTCTTTGTTGCGTAATATCTGCAAAACTATTGGAACATAATTAGTTACGAGACTACCTATAAATTTAGGCACAAATCGTGGACATAATAACTAATATGTTTTATAATTAAATTAATTGACATTAATAAAATCACTTCCCAGAGGACTGTTTTCGCAACGACCCTGATGCATACTTTCATGACAAATGTGGCTCTCAAACTAAGCAAAGTAGCGTTTCAACGCCGTTCTCGGCGATTTCGGTAAATTCACACTGATTACTTTAAACTTCATGCCAAAATGAATTTTCAAAAGTTATAGATTTTTCGTATTACGGCTTTGAATTTGTTGCAGGGGACTGTTTGAAAAAACTCCAGACAGAATTTACATGACAATTTTAAGTTTTAGAAATACGTAATTACATCTTATTTCATAAGAAAAATATAGCTTCATTATTCTATTTTTAGACATTAATTGCCAAATTTATGTAGTGTTTATAGGTTTTTTGAAATACTATCTTTAACAGTTATACTGTGGGATTGGGACAGCCAGGGGACTGTGTTTTTGGCGCTTAGATAATTTCTAGGAAAAAAATAAAATTGTTATCACTCCAAATACAATTGGGCCACAAAGTATGTACCACTTGTATTAAGAGCGATAATTACTGTATTACACTTTATTATATTTAAAATACTCAGTCCGGACAGCCATTTACCAGTTTACAGAGAATCGCCTTTAAATATAGTGCTGAAATAGTAATCAAGTTTTGCTACGTTTTGAGTGATTTCGTCTTAGTGCTAGATTTTGCTAGAAATTTTCAACTGAAACCAAATTATTTAAACGCATTAAATTTGTTTATTTACTAACTTACAATGTTGGAAAATTAATTTGCATTTAAAACTTCCTTACCTTTTTGATTTGAGAGACTTTTAACAGCAGATTGTTTCGTTGTCTGGGTTTTTTTTTTTTTTTTTTCTAATGCAGCAGGTGAATAAGAACACAATTCTTTCAGCGTAAAAAAAAAAGAAAAGATACAGAGAGAACATATATACAGAGTTCATGGCGCAAGTCTAAACAACAGCTCTCTAGCTTCCCAATATCTGGAGTAGATGGAAAGTTCTTTTAGCGCGAGACATCGAGGGAGGTGGTCCGCAGTCATCACCTGCTGGCCGCTGCATAGGGGGCAAGCAGGGATACCAACAATCTTTAGCCTGTGTAAATGCGCATTGAGGCAGTCGTGTAGTGTCGTCATGCGGAAGGCAGCGACAGCCTTGTACCTGGGGTAGTCTGGAAGATTGTGAATGGTGGTTTTCCAAGATTTATCTTTTATTATTTCTTCTAGGTGGGAAGTATGTGAATTCGTTGTCTGGGTAGGTACAGCCTTTCGATTTTTTTCAACTATCTGCAAAAGAATATGCTTAGCGTCCTCATCATTTGTTCAAATTCTGTTCAATTCCTGAATCAACTGAACACCTCTTTCAGGTGTATCATTTACCACCACGATTTCTTTCGCTTGTTTTCTTCTCGTTTTGTAGTTAGTATTATCATCCCATTTGTCAAGGGAACAAATACATAAAATAATCAAGAATGAATAATCTCTAATATTTATACGAGAAAAAGGCTCAATTGTTCTTCGTCGCAAAATCTCCAAGAATAGCATCATGTTTTAATAATTCTAAGTACACTGACACTCTTACATTGCTCAAAGCTTTGGTTTTCTGCATCCCCGCAATAATTTCGGTATTTTCTACTGCAAGAACTTTGTCCGAAAACAAGGCTAAACGAACTAGTTCATCTGAAAGATACCTCTGGTGCTTTTCTAAAACTTTTCTTTCTGCTAGTCCAATTTCCGGATCAATGTCAACTCAAATACTTCTTTATAATAATCTCAAATGTTTAGATATCATTTACAGATAAAAGAAAGGCTACAGTTGAAGCTTTAAACCTGTTAGTATTTTGTTGAATGTCTCGCCAAACATTTTTGAACCTGTCGAAAAACGGAATTTCTGGGGAACATGGTGAACCAAAGCACAAAATAAACATCTTTCCCAAGATTAGCTCCAGGACATGGTGACGGCAAGCTAGCCATAATAGTTCATATGAAAAAAGTCTTTCCAACTGTATTCACGCTCCTTGAACACAATCTGTGTTCACACTCCTAGTGTCAAAACTTAAGGACTGAATTTTTGCTTCTACATTCCACTGTTTCAAAAGCATGAAAGCTCAGTTTGTTGTATTTTTAACGGTTTCTCAACTTTGGAACACTTAGAAGTTTTTCAAAACCATAACCTCGAACATACTCCGGTAATCGATCCACATTTTTCAATCCGAAACTTTCAGGCAGAAGTCCGCCACCTTAATGAAGGACCAAAGGATATAGCGAGTCTGGAATTCTGTTTTTGCTGTATGAGCATATTCTTTTCGAACTTTTTTCCTCGCTCTCTGAATTGTACTGCGAGAAAAAGCAAGAGTAGAAGGATCGTGCCCCCAAGCTGCTGCAACTAGAATTACCAAAGCTTCTCGATCAGGTATCTTGTTACGATCTAAAGAAGCAGTAATATGTGATGTAACAGTTTTGTCCTTGGTTTTGATTTTTTTTTTTGACATCATCACCAGGAGTATTACTTAGATTACCTAAGAAATCGGCATCACCATCTGACTGAGAAGCAGAGTTCGAGGAATCACTAATCGAAAGAGCGGTTGATGTTGAAGCAACTTCTGTTTTTTTATCTTTCGCTTTTCTTCTTACTGCTTTCTTTTCAGGATTTTCTTCTGCTTTTTTATTAATTTTTGTCTTCATTACCCGAGTTTATTTTAGTCTTTTCGTTGATTGATTAGGAAATCACAATCTTTTTTTATTTTATTCGATTTAAAGCATTAGTATGAGCAAAATCAAAAAGAAAGTCTAATTCATTTTGGAACTAAAACTGTCGTTTTTGTTCAGTTTCTGAAGAACGTCTGCTGTTTTTTATAGTAAAAATCTTTTACTATGTACTTTTTCAAGTTTTTCTATTAGTCTTAGCGAGCATTTTGCATTAATAAAAACTTTCTACCCTATCTGCATTACTTCTTGAGTTTTTATATGACTAGCATTTCTAACTGACCTTATTTCTCTTAGAAGATGATGAAACTACTGGAGGACTTGCTGTTATTGCTCTTTTGTTTTTTAAAATGACATAAATAATCAATCTGTTATCCCAAATTTACTATTGAATTAATGCAAAATTAAAGTAAACAGAACATTTTTTAAAACAGAAAGTGATAAAGGAATAGCTTTAAAAGAACAACAAATAAATGAATCCTAATTTGCAACGAGAAAAACGCCTGCTATTGAAATGTTATGTTTGGAAAAATAGGAGCAAAATCGAAAATAATTGATGAGTAATCTTTCTGCTAATAATATACGAAAAGAAGAGAAATACGAAAACAAAAAACACACATACTAGGGAAGTATTGAATTTTTATTTTGACGATTCATATTCAACGTATAGCTGCAATGAACACCTGGCTACTTGCACAGGTGCTTCAATGTGCTTGGTCTGCCATATATTACAAAATAGTGTCTTGTATTAAAGGTCATGTTAGACACAGCAGATAAAAATGGTTTTCCAATCATTTTGTCCAGTACTTGTGTTCAACAACCATAATTATTAGGAATAAGCTCCTTCTTTTTTGTGGGAGAAGTGTTCTCCTGAATCTAAAACTTGAAAATAATGTGAAATTACAAAAAAGGGGCAAAAATGAAAAACTGGAGCACTATCTTGTAGTAAGAGTAGAATGCTGAAATTTTAAGAAAGTAATTCCATGCCTAGATGTAAAAAAGTAGCCCTACTTTTTTACAGTCTGGGCTGTTTTATGTTTCATTTTTTTATTTCTAAACCGCCATATCCATCAAATAAAAAATTATTTCCAATTATTTGAACTAGTATCTGTGTATTGAAAAAATCAGAGAAATTGATCTCTTCAGTCAAAAACTCGAAAATTGTAGAAATCCCGAAGAAGCGTAAAAATGAAGGATGTTTGAGCACCATCCTTCATTAAGAGTAGAATGCTGAAATTTTGGAAGAGTGATATTACGCATAAATGTAAAAAATAAAAAAAATAAAACAGTAGGGTGAGCCTTGGTCTGTAGCATATAATAAACCACCTTAGGGCACTTCCATGTGTGGGTACAATTCTCCAACTCTTTTCTAGCCGCTGCACCAATAGCACAGGGCACAGAGAGTGGTGGCTAACACCTCCAGATACAAGGGGAATTCTCTGAAAGAACTCTCCCCCCCCAAAGAAAAACTGGTCGACTAACCGAGAAATTTCTCAGATATTGTCGATGCGAAAGAATTTTGGTAGCAGGCTAGGAGTATCTGGCAATGGAGCTCACGTAATCTTGTAATCTTAATTTTGACTATCTTTTGTTTATTTTAGAGGATTCCTACCCAGCTCGGTTACTTTCTTATTTCATGCTGACGAGTGCTAAATAGCACGCAATTGCAGTCCATGGATGGAATAACTGAGTTGGCGGTGTATTGCATAGTACCTTAGTGTTTGAAATCTATACAACTTTCAAAATTAGTAAAAAGACTTAAGCAATAGGACTGCTTAAAAACCATAATCAAATAAATATTAACATATTCAGTCTATTTTCATTTTCTGGTTCTTCAATATACGTAAACGTAAATTAACTAGTTTATACCTTTTATTTTTTACATTGTTAACTGAGTTTATTTCGAAAATTAGACGGGTCCGAATTAGGAGCACCTTTTTAAAAACGTCTTTTTCTCTGAAAAAGTAAAACAAAAGAAAAAAAACTTTTTTTTCTCATAGGAGCACTTTTTTTCTGAAAAAGAAAAACAAATCTTACAACCCCTTCCCCCTTAAAAAAAGAAAAGTTTATTTAAGTTTGATATCACTGGTTACAAAGAGTGCTACATGTACAAAGAGCAGTACACTGCAGAGCAGCCTTCCTACTTTGACACTTATGATAGCAGCCTTTCTTGTAGCCACATCGAACGAATTCCCTGCGTGCCTGAGAAGCCTCCGGCAGGGTTGTCCATAATATTTCCCTTCCACCTTCAGCATTTTCTTTCTAACCCCACTCACTTGGTGAAGGGAGTACTGGGGATATGCAACCATCATTTCAGCCCAGGCGTAGCCAGCCTGATAGACAGCTCTTTTTGTATGTTAAAGGGGAGCATCTTGTGAAGGTAGCAGATTGTCGGTTTTCTACCTTTCTGAATAACTAGGTGCTTTCTGGCATCATTAACAGATTCCTCGCTGCTACTACGGTCGTATAACACTATAAACCGCTCCAAAGGTTTCAATATATCTTGAAGAATCTCCTGGGAATGTCTAAGACCAGTGCACAAAAGGTGGCAGTAATATCCTGATGTGCATCTCATGTGGTCCTTTTACTTCTTCCTCCAAAAAATGACGCAATGTCACATCCAGTTATTGCGTGAAAAAATGGCAAAGCAGTACAAAGATCACGATCTAAGTATTTTGCTAACTCATGCACTGCAAATATATTCGAAACTTATTTCCTACTCCAAAAGTAACCCATAATTCATGAACTTTTAAAACGGTGCTCAGATACGATGGCAAGAACTAAAACATCAGTGTCCCACCGCACGTATTTCAGCTTTTTCGTATTCGTGCTCTATAGAATCACATAAATGAAGAAATATTCTCGTATCAGCTTCTTCATGGATGCTTGGAGCCAGTCCAGAGATATCCTGAATGTTTACTGCGAGAACACCGCTGCCAAGTGTGAAAATCACTCGCTTCTCTGACGAAATACTTGCTATGGTGGTTGATAAGAAAGGAGAACAATTTACTCTTGTTTTCATCCACTCAAAAAACGCCTCCCAATTTTTTGGAAGTGGACTTTTGGGCTCGAATACGGCATCCAACTCCTTTCCCTCTTTTGCTGCGGGTGTCACTTTTCAAACTATCTGTGTTATGTACACGTCCCGGATGATATCTAGTCGTCTAATGAGCTGTAGCTGAGATTTGATGTAAGGTATGAATAATATGTTATCTGCATGATCTTAAAACGTTTTTGTTAATCCTGGTTGTTGCATGTTGACAATGGCAGCGCCGTCTATGATAATGTCTGCTTTTGGCTTGGTAGTATTAATTGCTACGAGTTCTTTAAGGTAATTTAGCAAATCTGACTTACTTTCATTTCGTAATCTCCCTAATTTGGACAATGATGGAGGATGCGCTTGGTTTTCGTGTCTGAAGAACTCATTGAAATCTTCATTTTGAATCTGTGATGCAATGTTACAGTCTTGAAAACAACATGCATTTATTTTTAAGGATTTTCTCTGTGACTGTTCACTTGACTTTTCATACATGGGAGGATAGCTAAAGAGGTGTAAGTGACTCCGCAAATAGAATCTGATATAGATTTAGTTTTAATGATAGGCCTTTCTCTGACATATGACTCACGTTGTTCCATTCCAATTTTTTCGATATTTCTGTTGTGTCAACTATTTGTAGACAACACAAGTACTAAGATTAAATTAAAAATTTTAAAAAACCTCGACCCTGATTGTCGACTTCATATTGAAACGAGCTTCACGGATCAGAAAGCCATTTTAATTTAAACATATCTAGTTCTTTTCGAGAGGACATGGTAAACACGGAAAAAGAAAGATAATCTTTATTAGTAAAATTTCATAGTCGTAAAAGCAGAAAAAAAGATAGAAAACTGCATCTCATTTTAAAAATCTTATACTAAAATCACACAATTACAAGTATTTTAATTATTAACAAATAGAAACTAGGAGCAGATAAATATTTTAAAGTATTTAGTTTTCTTTCTTTGCCGGCCAACATGACATGTTTTTCCAATCGTGTGAATAAAGGCTTTGCCGCATTTGCTTAAAAACGTTATATTTCGAGTTCTATATGACATAGAAGAAGCAGAAAATGTTTATCTTTCTTTGGGTACTATTATTTAAAGTTTTCAAGTACACTGCTCGACATTGAAAATGCAACACCAAGAAGGAGTGGTCAGAAATTGATGAAATTTGGTAAGAAGACAGAGACAGCATGGAACAATAAGTGATATTTATTGCAAAATTTAGAGCGAGGACGGCGTCGGCTCAGTAAGAAGTAGGACCACCGCGGACAGCGATGCACGAAGAAACACGTCTAGGCATGGAGTCAATAAGCCTGCGGATGGTGTCCTGAGGGATGGCACTCCATTCCCTTTCAACCATTTCGTCCTCTGAACGAGGCAGTGACAGGTTCTGCAAACGGCGTCCAATCACGTCCCACACATGTTCGATTGGTGACAAGTCAGGAGAGTATGGTGGCCAGGAAAGCATCTGTACACCTCGTAGAGCATGTTGGCTGATTCGAGCACTGTGAGGCCGGGCGTTATCCTGTTAAAAAATTGCATTTGGCAGACCCTGAAGGTAGGGGATTGCCACCGGCCGCAGTACATTATCTACATATCGTTGGGCCGGCATAGTGCCCCGAATACGAACTAGAGGTGATACGGAATTGTATGCAATAGCGCCCCAAACCATTATGCCACATTATCGCACTGTGGGGCGTTCCACAGTTACTGCCGGATTCGATCTTTCTCGACGTCGACGCCACACACGTATGCGATGACTATCGCTGGACAAACAGAAGCGGGATTGATTTGAGAACACTACGGTTTGCCATTCTGCAATCCACGTCGCTCTGGTCCGGCACCATTCCAAACGTTGGAGTCTGTGCTGTGAGGTCAATGGCAGTCTTCTTAGCGGGCGCCGTGATTGCAGGCCACGTGCAACCAGTCGACGGGAAATGGTTCTGGTCGACACAGGAACATCCAGGGTACCTTGCACGTGCTGCAGAATCGACGTACAAGTGACTTGCGGGTCCGCCACAGCTTGTCGGTGAATCCGTCGATCCAAGCGGTCTGACGTCACTCTGGTTGCACCTGCACCCCTCAATGTGGCTACATTTCCTCTTTCCAACCATCTCCGACACAGCCGATGCACATTGCTTGCATCCATGTGGGTATCAGCTGTAATTTGACGTATGGACCAACCTCCCCTTCTCAGTCCGATCACCATACCCCTTGTAAAGTCGTCTATATGCTGGAAGTGTCTTCGTTGAGGACGGCGTGGCATTTCCTCCTATCACACGTATCCTTCGAGACAAAAACCAAATTTCTCCGATAATTAGTCTGGCAGAAAAACCAACATGAACATAGCCCACTTTTCAACTTCATTCTCTTATATCTTACTTCACGTGCGTCGGAGAGCTGCGCATTTCATATCATTTGCATAACTCAGTGACGTGCGTCTACGGTAAAATTTGCATGAATTTCTGACCACTCCTTCTTGGTGTTGCATTTTCAATGTCGAGCAGTGTATGTTTTCACTTCAAAATCACAAAAAACAATTTATAAGTCTTTAATTATTATCTTCGTTAATTAAGGATCCGAAGACGCGACCTAGATAAGAACATTCTGGACAGATTCTCAATTTGAACAAAATTTTTTTCTTTTCAAAATCGGTCCATCCGTTTAAGCGCTAGAGTGCCACAGACAGATACAGAGATCAACAGACGCGCCAAACTTCTAACCTCCTTCTTTGTTGCGTCGGGGGTGAAAAACAAAGGAGTAAAACGATATATTCAGGAGCAACCATTTTAAATGTCCGCCCTTATTGAAAAATGGGAATCTGGTGTGTAATGTAATATTATATGCAAAAATTTACATGGCTGAAAAAAAGAATTACCATACTATATATTACATTTATCTGTATCCAAATTTCTAAGCAACTGCTATTAAAGGCACAATTCCATCAATTTTGGTCATATATCTGCTGCGCATTTTTGGGCGATAAAAAAAGAACTATGAAACGCCCCTAGCGGTTGAAGTTAAAATTTGCTGAAAAAAAAAAGAAATGCAATAGAACTTTAATAGAGAAGGGTATTAAATTCTGTGATTTTTTTTCCTCGCAGCGTACGCTATTAACATTGTGAATAACGAAACAAAGAAGCCCATAATATGCATTCAGAGGTCGCAAATTCGAATGTCCGCTATTACTGAAATATTCGAAATCTCAGATGTGGACCTTAAGTCATATGTTTCTATCATTAAAGACACAATTCCACTTTTTTTCTCATACTTTTATCTGCTGCACTACGTCATTTTTGGACATGCATTTTTTTTAAAAGTTATTTACTGTTGCTTCAAAGCGCGAATTTCCAAAAAAGAGAAAAATGCTATATCCCTTCACTTCCATCTGTCTGCTGTAGGATTTCAATTAAAAAAATTGCATTATTATTATTATTTTTTTTACTAAGCTCTGAAAAAAAAAAAAAAAAAAAACTCTTCCATTTCACGAGAATAGTCAAGGTGTTTAATTCTGAAAGTCATTGAACTACAGCTTCTATTGCCCATGAAAAGCTATAAATTTGCAAATTTTACTGGATGACTTCAGTTAGTGGGTTAAAATGCTTTTAGAATTCTAGCTGGTGGACCACATTACTTTTCGTCTTCCAAGATCATCCGAGTGTCGAGTGAGCGTATTTATGTGCGAAATCGAGAGCCTAATGGACTGTGAAAAAAAAGTTCCTCTTAGAAAGGGACATTTCGACAGAGGAAGTGAAAGTAGATATGCAAATTTGTTTCGATTTGAGAATTTATATTTAGAAAGGAGGCGTAACAAGCGATGAGAAAGTTCTTTTAATGCAGAGAAAGTGGAAAAACGTTTTTTAATTTTCCCAAAGCACTTTTGTGAGTGTGATTTTTATTTAGTTGGTGGGTTTTATTTGGTTTAATGGTACCAGAGCCTTCATAGACTATACTGCGCTTAACTATTATGAAAAGTCGATAAAGGTGTCAAAAAGAGAAATTATTAAAAGAATACAGTTACGTTTAGAATTTTGAACTTTTGCCGAAATAAAAAGACGAACGAAATTTTAAAATTCGGAAAAAGAACCGAAGCATAAACTGAAAAATAGTTTTGCGAAACATTAAAAAAACATGAACAAAAACATGACGTCGAAAACAAGAAAACAAATGAAAAACAGTAAATAGCTATTATTTATACACTAGCTGCGTTACACGATCGACCTCAAGAATAAAAATTGTGTCACATGATGCATCTTAAACAATCAGTCTTAAATGTGTACAATTTCACGTCAATGTGTTGAAAGGAGCAATTTTATGTATTAAAATTTAAATTTAGACTTCTGTTCTTTTTTCAATTCAAGAAATTCATTCATTGTCATTAATTGGCTTAAACATTCTGCGTCACTCAAACCATATCGTACACAAAACAATATTTTTTACTATCGCAAAACAATTTTATATGATAATTAAATTATTAGACAGCTACAAAAGCAGCTATTATCCAAAGCATTTCATACCGGACAGCCAAAAAATGCAGTTTTAACTTTCATAATTTTTTTTTTTTTTTTTTTTTTGTCATTGAACTTTATTTTTTTTAACGTTAAATATATTTTTAATGATCAAGTTAGTTGCATTAAAACTTAGTAAAATCATTGAGTCAAAGCACTAATTACTTTTAAAAAAATCATCATTTTGCGGACATTAAATCTGCAAATAAATTTGGAATGACCCGTTAAGTTCGTTATAGTTTTCTTTGCAAAAAGCTACTTTAAAGACCCTAAGTGAAGTAGTATAACATATTCTCCGGAAGGTTTAGAAAAATAAGCCGTCAGCTCACAAAAGCAAAAAAAAAAAAAATTAAACATGTTTTCACACATGACTTATGTATATGCTCGTTTTTCAGAGAAAAGCTTGCATTAAAAATAATTGGAAAGTACTTAAAAAGTCCAACATCGAGCAAATGCGAGAAATACGGCAGTGTCGAAGAGGAAATGAAAAAACTGTGCAAAGCAATAACTGCTTTTTACATCCATTGTATTAAAGAGATTGATAGTTTTGTATTTATAATTTTATCGTGACTTTTTTACAGAAGATCCATGACACTGACCCTAAGTACGTATTTCGATATTTAAATGTTTATTTATTTATTTATTTAATTTATTTTGTACAGATATTCCAAATACACTGAGTCCCTACAACTCTGCAAGGAAGTTGGCAACATCGGACAAAACGCTAAACAGGCATCCATTGGCACAGTTCCATGAAAAGGTAATCATATATATGTATATAAATTTGTGCCGTGATAATAATTAAAAATATATAAATAGATATAAAGCAGCACTTCCTTAAAATTTACAAGTTGTACTGTACCATTGTGCGGTCTCTCGCTGGTGGTCTAATTTCATATTAGCTACCAGTTTTTTGGCTCTCTTTGCTTCTATAAGATGATTTCCGCCTTCTGCTCGGTTAATCCTATTCCAGGCTGACGAGTGCCAAGAAACACGAAACTGCAGTCCTTGGGTGGAATAACCGAGCTGGCGCTATATTGCATATAAACGGAGAGATTGGTAGGGTCACCTGGGGTAATTCCTGGTCAAAAAGCATTAACATCCAATTATCACAAAATCTATCTAAGTTAGAGTTACAAATTTTGGTATGGAAGAAGCACATTGGGATGTCCATCGAATAAAATATTCATGATATCAACAATACATAATGAACTTGAATAATTGTCGTTAATTAGTGACCAGGAATTACCCCAGAGATGGGGTAATTCCTGGCCACTTACGAGGCAATTATTGGTCACTCACATGATTGATGAAAATACATGGGTCATTTTCAAAATTTGCTTACATTTGCTGTCCGGAGGTTAAAAAGACGATTTTGAAGCATAACTTATATTTTAAATTCAATGCGAATAATTATTTTCTGCAAGAAATACCGCCAAAAAAATTCTATCACTCAACAAATTATTGAAATTTATTTATTTATTTTTATATAAGTCTTTAAAAATGAGAATCAAGGCAAAAACGCTTGTCCATTTCCAATTTTCGCAAGTTCAACTATTTTTTTCCTATACTTAATGGTCAAAAAAAGTAAATGCGACATATTATTTTTATATATTGACTATTAGTATATGGTATTCATGATAAATATTGACAATAGTAATTTTATTTCAATAAGAAATATATGAATATATTTTGTCCGGAAGTTCTTGTCAAGTCCGTTACCCTAAGATTACTTTAGCTAAAAAAGGTATTTATTAAAGTCAAAAGATGGTAACACGTATTCAGTTAACTTAACAAATTAGTGACGTAACTATTTTGTACCATTTTGTTTCCCTGAGTCGAGAAGTATTGCTGTGGCGTTTCGCACAAAATTTTTTCCAGGTGCGTATTTTTATTCTTTGTCAAGTCCGTTACCAAAGATTTTAGTATTTATTTTTACTTTTTCTAAACTTTTACCCCTAAATATTGTTCATTATACAACTCTAAGAAAATGCATTTTGTAGTTCAATTTTTAAATTCGACAACCTAGCCATAATTTGATATTTTGGTTGAAATGTCAAGTCCGTTACTGGTCAAATCCGTTACCAAATGTTAAATTCGTTACCAGAGAGTTTTTGATCAATATTTCAGTCATCACAAACATCGTTTTAAGCTTCAGGGCGCAAATAATTTCAAATGAAGTTGGTTCTAGGCTCTATGATATAGTTTAAAAGTGAGATTTCATATTGATTTTGTATGGTAATGGACGACAATTTTCCTTGCAACTTACAGTTTCACAACAGCATTTGAATACTTAATTATTCGTCAAAGTGTACAACCAGTTACTTTTTTATGCACCTACAATATGTGACTAAACGTCTGTTAGTATTTCTAAAAGAAAATAGCAAGTTTAAAAAATTACTTAAAAATTTTGAAATGTAAGCATATGGTGAAAATGACCCACATACATTTTGTAAGCACATTATTTATACAAGTTATTAAACTAATTAGATAAAGAATTTATTTATATATATAGCTAATTAAACACTGTATTTAGTTTTTTAAGGAAGAATGCAATTGTTTTCAACATAATAGCTTTACTTAATAAAACTTAGCCAAAATACCTTTTATACACTTTGTATGCAATAGCTACAGCTTTTATATCTGTTGTGAATGAATCTTCACCTACCAAATAAATAGGTCCATAAAAAATATGGTGCACATGCACCATACACACTGAGCGCATGCTTCTGTCTGTTATGAACAGGTTAAGGTGAACAGTTAAGTGAATAGTACAATGCATTTACAATTAAGCATTTTTCTTAGTATAATTAAGAATAATTATTAAAACTTATAAAATAATTGGATGAAATTTAACAAAGAAAAATTCAGTATATCGTATACTTATCATTAACAGATAAGAATGTTACATTGCGGTTACAGTTAACTTTGCAGTTAAGGCTCACAGAGTTACATATAGTTTAAATCAATGACATATGTCAATAATAGGTGAAATAATAATTCATAAATATTAAAAAAAGGACTGACCAGGAATTACCCCACTGACCAAGAATTACCCCAGTAGCCAGGGGCATTATTTGGAGCCTTCCTGCAAATTATTCAAAACAAAAATGGTAAGTCCAAAACTATTTTTCAGTAACTGACATGGTACCTAATTCAACCAAAAAAAAGAAAAAGAAAAATATTCAGAAGTTTGAGTTTGATCACGATCTTTGTATAAATGTATCAAAACTAAGGCCAATCTTGTTTTACGAAATTTAACAAGCGATTTTAAAAAGATTTTTTTTTCAAACTAAATACACAGTCAACTCATAATTAAGTGATGAATTGCAATGAAGATAGTTCAGAGTACCTCTGATTTTTTTCATTTTGCTGAAGGATTATTAAGACATAAAAAGGACTGACCAGGAATTGCCCCGGGTGACCCTACATGATGTAACATCGGAGGAGCTGCAAAAATAAAGAAAGCAAACAAGCTGTTACGTAAACACACACAACAATATTTACATTACGTGATAAATAATTGTTAGAAGTTATGCAAGTTCGCTGTACGAGCAATCTGTGAACTGTTAACTGAACTGTTGATTTAGCACAACATCAAATCTATAATTCAATTTCTGCTAGACTGACTGCCCTCAACGTATCTAAATAAGTGACGGCAAATGCAGCTGGTATCATGCAATCTCATCAACTATTTTGTCATATAATGGGACATAATTCAAAACATTGACTGCAAGAAACTGCCAAATGTAAATTAGAGACATACATTTCATTAAATACTAAGTTTTCTATGAACCAACATTCAACTAGGCGAGATGGTGGATAAATAAAAGCATAACAATATGACAAAATCAGAATTAAAACTTAAATTCATACATTTGAGAGTTCTTTGAGAGATTTGTTTGTCAAATATCTCTTAATTTGATGACGAAAGGATTGCAAAAAATAACGAAATAGTACTCGAAACTTTGTTGAATCGTCAAAACCACTCATTTCTGATAGAACCGTCAAATTTGGTTATTGTTCGAAAGAAGCCATCAAACGAAATTTTTAGTAAAATATAAAGAGAATTTAAGCACATACCTCCAACGGAGAATGTGATGTATGTAATTATGAAGTCAGAAATAAAGACATCAATTGAAAATGTGAGAAAGATATATCTTAGACAGCACCACTGAAACTGCTCTGTGCAGTGTACATGCAGCTTATGTGGCGCCATCTGTAAAGTAACGAACTAAATAAATAGATCGCTAGCTGCACTAATACCGAAATATTTACTCAACAACGGTTCTCACTATTTCTGAAAACAAGCTTACGAAAAACTCTTTAAACTGCCCTCTGGTATTTACACTGAGCTTTTCTATAGTTATCGAAATAAATTTTATGAGTGCTACTTTTTTTCGGTTAGCATAGGATCCTCAGAACCATTCAAGAGATTCAAGTCCTCTGAAAAAGTGTGACGAAGAAAATGCTCTTAAAGAACCACCCAAGTGTTGTCCAAGCTGCATTTACAGGTAATTACCGATACCAATTCAAATTACGTGTGATGTTTTTTGTAGAGGAATGCTAGTTACGGGCCCCTGCTTGAAATTAAGAAATTCCTTTGATAAAATGAAAATTCCCCCTTCCCCTTTCAAGTAAAATGCCTACATACCCTCTTTAAGCGACGATTCAAGTGCATTACGTCTAGTTATAAAAATCTGTAATGGAATAATCAGTATACCCCTTTCCGAGAAAAAATTTAAAATATATGCATTTCCATTGAAACAAAACAATAATTCTGCTCTCCCGTAGGGAACAAGAGTTCAATAATAACTCGTATTGCAATTAGACTAAATCAAAAATATAACCAATCTCTAAGAGGGGTGAATGATAAGTAAGGTCTCCAATTGTATAAACTAAGTTTCCGATAGGGTAAAATGTCAAGATATATCGGAATAAACAATGAAGGAAATTTATTACTCTTACAAATTGTAAACTCAGTTTTCAGCATAGTCACAATTAACAGTTACTCATTTGTTCAATCGTTCTATCCATTTCTTCATTCTGTCAATGAAGAAAGTTGTTGGTTGTTGGTTATATTGTGTTTATTGGCGCAAGAGCCTTATTAGGCTATACTGCGCCAAACCATGATTTACTTAAAAATGAAGATGTCATTACTAAAATAATTTAAAATACAATGGATATAAAACTTCTAAAATTTTAAAAACACTTCGGAACAAGACACGAACAAAGTTTAAAATTTTTTGATAATGGGGTGGAGACCAAAAACTTTTCAAAGCAAGTATATATGACGTTTAATAATTAAACTGATCAGGTAAAAGAAAGAACTGACAAAAATTTCGAGTAAAAACAGAAACACATAACAAGATGACAAAGTTAAAATACTAAATAAGAGACATAAAACCAATCTCGTAAAGAAAGGGGAACAAATTAGGGTGTAGTGTATCCCCCAGCAACTCCGTCAAAGTTGGATTAAAATGATTAAAATACTTAAACCGAATTTGATTAAAAACAGGGCAGTCGCTTAGAATATGCAACACTGTCTGCGATACTTTACATGAATTACAGATTGGAGATATTTCATTGCATAAAATATATTTGTGGGTGAACCTGGTGTGACCAATACGAAGACGGGCTATTACAACTTGTTCTCTCCTGTTGTTCTTTAGTGTTTTGAAACCTATCGTCGAGGACTGGATGGAGTATAGTTTATTTTGTCTTTCTCTACTCCAGTCCTGCTGCCCAGTAGGTGGTCAGGCAGTCATAAATAGCTTTTTTTTTATATCTTCGAACGGGACACTATCCTCAACCTGGATGCTTGCTGCTTTGGCTGCAGCATCAGCTGCCTCATTACCTGCAATCCCAGCATGACCAGGGATCCAAGAATAGAGAACTTGAAAACTATGTTGAATAAGACGTTTGTATAGGGTAGGTGGGGGCAAAGCCCTGCAATTTCCGGTTTTTTCACCATAGCGACCAGCCAGGAGCTGATTTACTCGAAAATTCAGTTGTGGGTTTTAGTTTGGGATCTTATCTTCAAATACTGGAAACATCAATTAAATCCAATCATTAGTTTTGGAATAATCCGAATAATAAATTTAAAAAAAAATGCAGGGCTTTGCCCCAATTTGCGAGGTATGGAATAAAAAAAAATACTACTGCCAAAAACTTTCAAAATAGTCTTTTAATTTGTCATAAAATAAAGGGAAATGCTTGAATACATAGGTAGCTTTGAAAAAGTAAACTAGAAAAGACTAGTAAAGCCGAAAAAAAACATGAAAGTAAAAAATTACTTACTAGGTACTAAAAACCGCTGGAAGGTTAATAGTTGAGGATAAATATTTCATAGTTGGACTTAAAATGGAATGAAAAATGCGAAAATATTATCCAGTGCTAACTGGGGCAAAGCCTTGCACTCGAGGGTTGCAGGGACTTGCCCCAAATGACCTGCAGGGATTTGCCCCGTTTGAAGTACGGGAAATGGTGGATTGGTAGGGCTAGTTGACGAGAAGAAAAATCAAAATCAATCCACAGCATCAAGGGTTAGTCACAGTGCTATTCATCGATAATTAATTGATACGTTTGGTAAAACCCTATCTCACATAACATTGAACTGAAGTATGAAGTAAATTACATCAAAACCATGAAAAACGAACTCACCTCATTTTCTCCTCACGTTGCCTTCTCAGACGCTACAGTTTTTATCGGTGGACACCTGTTGCAATTCCTCAACTGCATCCTGGCGGCCGGTTCTCAAATCTAAGGCGGTCTATTCAAAAAGTCGATGCAGGGCTTTGCCCCGTGCAGGTCTTTGCCCCCACCTACCCTAAATGGTAAGATTGAATGATCATAGGATGGCTACTGTTATTGCAGTGGGTGATAGCTTCAAGTGAACTCTTCGAGTCCGTATATTACCCATTTCTTGTGGGATGATATGGCTATTTCTTGGAGGGAGGTAATTATCGCTTTGATTTCTGAAGTAAAATCCGAGCAAGATGAATTTAATTTACCTGCTTGTACTTGACCATCAATTATAGTAGCAAAGCCGACGTGATCACTAGCTTTTGATCCGTCCGTGAATGCCTCTTTATATTCTGAATATTTGCTTCGAATATCCTGGAAAATTTGTTGATAAATTATATTGGGAGTAATTTCTTTTTGGGAATTGATATAGGTCCTTGATTGTCGGGACACTTATTTCACACCATGGTTCATTTGGTTCAATTAAGTTGAGGGCATTAAAATCGGATAGTTGCAAGTCAAACATCACTTGACGCATTCGGATCCCAAACGTTGGGGTCACCGATGGTCGATGTAGAAATAGGAATACATAAGATGGATTAAAAATATGACGATGCAAAGGATGGTTCGTATATGGTTTTATTTTGAAATAAAAATTTAAGGAAAGTTTAAGACGTCTATTGTTAAGGGAAGGTTCATGTGTAAGAACATGTAGGCTGTTAATAGGCGATGTTCTGAAAGCCCCTGTGCAAATACGTAGTGCCTGATTATGTATTGGATCCAGGATCTTGAGATAGCTTTTAGCAGACATAAACTTGACATCCATAATCAATTTTTGAGCGTATTAGAGCCCTGTAGATTCTTAGAAGTGACTCTGTATCAGGACCCCAAGAAGTGTTTGCTAAGACTTTGAGAATGTTTAATTTTAATAAGTATCTTTTCCTTAACTCTTGTATATGTGGCAAGAATTTAAATTTATTGTCGAATATGAGACCAAGGAATTTCCCTTGATTTTTTACAGATATTGGTTGGTTATTAATGAGAAGGTTCGGATCAGGATGTAGGCCTCTTTTGCGGCAGAAATAAATGCAGAAAGTTTTTTGGGGAGAGAAGGAAAAACCATTCTCCTCCGCCCATTGAGAGACATTATTGATAGCTATTTGAAGCTGTCTTTCAACGATACTCATGCTCGATGACGAAAAAGATGTTTGGAAATCATCAACGAACATAGTACCTTTGACAGCGGGAGGCATTTGTTCGTGTAAGCTGTTGATTGCTATTAGGAAAAGAGTAACGCTCAAAACACTACCTTGAGGTACACTTTCTTCTTGGATGAAGGTATCCGACAAGGCAGATTTGACACGTACACGAAAAGATCGATGTTTAAGAAAATTGGAGATAAATATAGGTAGGTTACCTCGCAACCCATACTCGTGAAGAGTTTTGAGGATCCCATATCTTACGGTCATATGCCTTTTCAATGTCGAAGAATACTCTCACGAGATGTTTTCGTTTAAGGATTGCTTCTCTAATTGATGTTTCAAGAAGCAGCAAGTTGTCAATTGTGCTCCTGCCGCGCCTGAATCCACTTTGAAAGTAAGATATCAGATGATTGGACTCCAGAATGAAAATCAGCCTGGCGTTAACCATCCGCTCCATCAATTTACACTGGCAACTTGTTAGAGCTATAGGTCTATAGCTTTCGGGTTGGTTGGGTGGTTTATTCGGTTTTGATAATGGTATAATTGTTGCTTGCGTCCAGGTTGTTGGAAAACTTTGTTCAGTCCAAATTCTATTAAAAAGATATAGTATATTTGCTAGAGAGGTTTTACTCAAATTTTTCAACATGCTATTATGTATTTCGTCCGGTCTAGGAGAAGTATTACCAGTTTTTTTCAATGCTGTAACAAGTTCTTTAAAAGTAAAATTATGATTATATGAATTTAAAACATTTGATTTAAAATTAAGGATTTTTCGTTCCTTAAGGGATTTTAAAGCTAAAAATTTTGGGCTATAATTGCCTGCCCTGGAGACTTCTGCCAAATGAGTCCCCAAGCAGTCGGCCACCTCTTTGAAGTCAGATACTGTTTGACCATTTTTTTCAAGAATGGGAGCAAAGATGTTTGGTAACTACCAGCTATTTTTTTAATTTTACCCCAAACTGTCTTGGATGGGGTGGACGTCGTGATTGTGCTGACATATGTTTGCCACGACTCCCGCTGGCTTTTTCGTTGTATCTTTCGAGCTTCAGCACGAGCTCGTTTAAGCGCTATCAAATTTTGCGTTGACGGATAGCGACGAAATGTTCTCCACGCTTTCTTTTGTTTTTTATGAGTTGTTTTACATTCTGTGTTCCACCAAGGCTTAGGGAATTTGACTCTACCTTTCATGGTTTTTGTAATAGCAGCGTTCGCTGCTGCTAGGATTGTGTCAGTTACTCCACTTACCGCTTCAATGAAGAAAGATTCCGGTTGACTATGTATCCGTATCCATTTGCGCACGGTTGTATGAAACTTGAATTCCGATGGAAACTTGAACAACGTCTCCTTCAATTTAAGGAACGACTAAAAGTCCGACGGTCCCAAATATAGGCTTTGAGAAGGTTGTGGAACCACTAAATTTCAGTCTTTCCGACCTCGCTTCATGAACAGAATGAAGAAATAGACAATACGATTGAACAAATGTGTAACGGTTAATGGTGACAATGTTGGAAAATGAGTTTACAATATGTATGAGTAATAAATTTCCTTTATTCTTATATCTTTGTTAATTATTACTTTTTCGGAAACTTATTTTATACTATTGGAGACCTTACCTATCATTCACCTCTCATGTCTTCTGTAGTTGGTTGTCCCATATGTCAAAAAGTTTGTTTTTCATGCATTTTTGTCTACCTTTCTAAATTTTTTGCTCACACTATCATAAGAAATTATAAATAGTTAACGTAGAAAAATCAATTGTAAAGGTAATATGTGTGTATACAACTAAACATGAATATTTCATTTAACTTCTATTTTATTGAAAGTCTACATTTGTTCTTTTTAGTGCAGCAAATTTAAATGATTTAAGGTCTCCTGTTAGAAAATTTGTATTTTATTGAAAAAAAGTCTTAAACTAAAAAAAAGGGTAAAAGAGAGATAGAAAATATGATGTAGACCCCACACTACTTCGTTTTACGTTTAAATTTCCTACTAGATGCCTTTTGTGTTATAATAGTGCCTTAGAGTTAGCAAAAACGCAATTCAAGCATTTACACCCCAGTTTGTGGCGAAGCAGTGCAAAAAAAAAAAAAAAAGAGTTTATAAATGAATTTATCTTCTAAATATATGCAATTTGAACATCATTCAGTCTATTATTCGCGAAATATCACCAACAGCGCCGAATTAAACCCAAATTCAGAAACAAAAACGATATTCTCGCCAAGAAGACGGCAAACACTTTGGCAATATATCCCCAAGCGGTCTCCGAATCATAACATCACTAAAGTCTGCTTTGAAATTGACACTGATCTACCCCAAAAATTAAAAAGGGGAAAAGACCCCCTTTGGAACCAGTGACCCCCCAACCCTTTTTTAAAATTTCTCGCTGTGCCACTGCTTCGAAGTAAAAGAGTTATTTTTCGTTTTAGGCACCTGGACATGGAAAACAGGCCTTTCTTCAGGTATTGGAAGAAGGGAAGACTGTATGTTTTCAAAATTGTCGATCACCGAGTATTTGAGTGGGTCATACTGCTTCTGATCTTCTCCAGCAGTATAGTACTGGTAAGGAAAGAGATAAAAATCCTTCACTGCGTAAGATTTAACTCAATGTTAACTTAACATTTCAAGCAGGTTTAACTAGTCAAATCGCCTCTTTCTCCTTCTATTAGTGCTTTGAAGATGCGTTTCTCTCCGACAAACCTCAGCTGATGAAGATTCTCGGCTACTTTAACTTGTTCTTCACTGCCTGCTTCGTCATAGAAGTGCTTCTGAAATGGGTTGCTTTCGGTTTTTTGGTCTATTTCAGCAGTCTGTGGACAACAATGGATTTTATAATAGTTTGCGTAAGTCAATTCTCTGCCCAATCCTATGTTATTAAAAAATCTGCTAATAGTATCTCGAGTTTTATTTCAGTATAGATATAAATAAATATTCTTGTCTATAGCTTTAATTTTTTTATTTCAAGCCAACAAATTGTTTTTAATTATAGGTATCTGTGGTGAGCGTTGTTGCAGAGAGTTCAGGCAGTGGTTTGTACGTTTTAAGAGCTTTCAGAACGCTTCGTGCTCTGCGACCTTTAAGAGCTATATCGAGATGGGAAGGCATGAAAGTAAAATTATTTATTTTTTGCTTCATTTGTCTTTCGTTAACTTTTAATCTGTTTAAAAAAGTTTTAAAAATGCAATAATGTTTCTGTAGTTGATATCAATGAAAGATTTTTTAAAGAATTATTTACTCAAAAAATATCTATATATTGTTGTGACTTACGAGAATCCCTCTAGCCTGAAATCGCTCGTAAGTTGCCCTTCTTAAAGTTTTTACTGCTTCTTCAAAAACAAAAATATAAGATTAGGTCTTGGGCTAAGGATGGTGTTGATAAATTTTTTAACAAAATTCTAAATTGCCAAATTTATGTAGTGTAAATAGGTTTTCTGAAATATTGCCTTGAAGTGTTAAACTATTGGATTTGGAGAGCCAGAGAACTGTGTTTTTAGTGCTTAGATAATTTCGAGGAAAAAAACTAAGTTGTTATCGCTCCAAGTTCGATTGGGCTGCAAAGTGTTGATGCTTTACTTGTATTAAGAGCGATAATTTTTTTATTACACGTTATTTTTAAAATACACTGTCAATTACGAGTTTTCAAAGAATCGCCCATACGTTAATAATGCCTTTATCGCAGACATTAAAATGCAATTTAAAAAATTTTACTTTAATCCATTCTTTTATTGGTCATTTGTATAATTTTGGTACTTTCATTTTTTAATTGTATTCACTTTGCATCCGCTATTAGTATCGAATTTTCTACATCATTGATGTTTACTACTCTTTGTGAAGAAGCAAGCAGATATATATTTTTTTATTAAAACATAAACTTAAAGTGAAAAGCGAAATTTTATGCTGTTTAAAAGTTTGAAGATTTTTTTAAGCCTACCCCCCCCCCCCCCCCCCCCAAATTATCTCATAAAGGGTGAAGATCAGGAAAAGTGCCAATTTGACCATGGAAATTTTCAATTTTTAAAGATACTCAGAAAATAAATTTAATAGGGTATTTCGAATGCACATTAATAACAATTTTTTCAAAAATTACGGGTATGGTCAAGGTGAACATTAACCCCTATTTTTGGGGGGTTGTTTCTGCGCGTTACCGACATGATGAGAATGCCACCGATCTGACAAATATTACAGGTTTCACACTTATTGTTCAAAAGTAAACACTTTCATTACCTTTTATATTTAAAAAGAAAATAATTATTACTTATTATAATATTTACACAGCCTGAACGCTTTTTGTTTTATAAATAAAATTAGATACTAATTAAAGTTAGTTAAATTTCAAATACGTGCAACGAAGTTTTTTCAAACAGATAAATAGGTTAATAGTTAAAAAATATGAATAAAAGAAAATTATTAACAAAATCTTAAAAAACGAAATTAATTCAAGACAGTCAGAGTTTGGTGGGGGAAGGGAGATTTGCACTAAATTGTTCGTAAGTTTTCCATTTTAAAACAAAATTATGTTTTTGGGTGCAGTAGTTATGAACGAAGGTCTGAGTATTGATGTAAAAGAAAACAGGTGACACTTCATTTGGCAGAAACGGAAAAGTTAAGATTGAACAAATCTTACCTGTAATTCAATGCAACTGAAATGAAAATTTTCGATCGAAATTTAAACATCATATATTAGGGCTTCACCCAGCGCACTTTATTAATACCAAAAAGCGTTTTGTCTTGAAATTATCATCGCGGAAGTTTGCGCTCTCGTCATGTTATGAAAACTTGTGACAAGCAGAAATTGCATTTTTTTATCAATATAAATTCATTTTATCTAAAACACAAGAGTTAATCTTCATAGACGAACATAAAACACGTTATTTTCTTCAGTATATATGTTTCTGCTGCGATGTTTTACAATCCACAGAATTGGTTTTTATTTGCTATTCGAATGTGTGACGAGCTGTCGACATGACATTAACGCAACAAAAAAAATGTTCTACTGTCACGAATTAAAGCAAAATTTAGAAATTTTGTTTTGGATTATATGTGCAACGAAGTTTATAGTATGAAAATAGAAACATTTTTAGTTTTTATTTGGAAGTGCTTAGGAAATTCATTTGCGACTTAAATTAACACTTTTCTTGATATTCACCCTAAAATGTTTCAGGTATTTTTTCTTGAATGTATAATAACCCATGTAAAATAGAAGGTTGTTGGGGAGGGAGGGGGGGAGGAGTGGTGTTAGTTTGATTTTTAGCAATTGGAATGTTTGATATTTTGCTTTTAAAAAATAGCAAGTCATTCAAATGCACTGTTTAAAAACAAAATTCCATTTATTTCCCCACTATGCTATTTTTTTATTCAAAATACGAGACATGAAAAGAAGCTTCACCAAAATTTGAGAATTATTTCCGATTTTCATTGCCTGAAATAAGCTTGTAGAGGGTCCGGAAATTAATGTTTCCAAATTTACGTTGGCGATTCTGTTTGCATTGTCGGCATGACTGATTTGTGGATACAGGGATTTGGTGTAGCAGGACCTTCAATTATGTAAGCCATGGAACGTTAGTCGGTGCGGCTACGCATTTTCTGCTTTGAACATTATTTCGTAAATTATAGCTGTCCAGCGTGAGTTTCGAAGAATATATGACGATAATAGACAGCGTGTAGTTACACCAAAAAAAAAAAAAAAAAAGAGTTAGCGGGTGCAATAATGGCGTGAGATCGGTTCAATTCAGAATAAACCTCTTTTTCGTCAAAAAACAGTACGTACACCTAAAAATGTTAGACGCGTGAGATCAGTGATGCAGAGGAGTCTGCATCGCTCAGTGGTACAGCGTTTCAGAGAGCAATGCCTTGACGCTAATGGAAGACGTTTCAAAAACTAAGCTCTGTGCACTAAATCCAAAACGGTAACATGTATACGATGTGTGTCTAAAACGTTTGGTGAATGGTATAATAAAAATCAATCTTTATTGTATGTATCTTTATCGACCTTCAAAATACTCTTTACCAGCCACAATACACTTTTGACAGCGTGCGGATAACGCTTGTGTTGAAGAATTCTTGATGTGAAATCATTCTCAGAATAGCCATCACGTGGCTCTGAACCTTCTGTACGTGAATAAATCTTGCGTTTACCCAATTCTTCATGGACGACGGTCCTTACTGTGTCTTTGCTATGTCCAATTCTTCTGCTATTAATTGCAGACTCAATCTTTTGTTAACATACTGGTACGTTCACGGTTTTCTGGTGCCCTACTTGTGGAATGCAGGACTGAACGTAGTTTATCCTTCCCAATTTCCTTACAAGCGTAAAAGCGTAAAAACCAACGTATACAACCATTTCCTATTCATAGCATCTTACTCATACACCTGTACCAACATCTAATGGGTTTCCGTCGTCGTTTAACCCAATTTGAAGCAGATCTAAATGTTGCGTCGTTTGCTTCATAACGCGTACGATTCCAGTCACTCATTTAGACTGAGAATGCAATAAGAATGCGCTAGTACCGACAGAGCTCAATTCCAGACATGTCCGTGCTTGTCTACACAGGCGATACTTACTTCTATCAAACTTTGAATGCCCACTTTTGAGACCATTCACGAACTTTTTAGACACACCTCGAATGTTCATCTTCGGTTTTGTCATTTTATTGCATGATGAAGCTGTTATAGTTCTTTAACAATGAAAACGTTAACTGCCGGACCCTGTAGAGGAGTCGCAAACATCTCTGGTGATATTCCGGCCAAAAACGGTCTCAGCCTCACAAAGATCTTCCCCGCCAGATCGTGGTGAACGCCCTGATGTCTGCCATCCCGTCCATCTTCAACGTGCTGCTGGTGTGCCTGGTGTTCTGGCTCATCTTCAGCATCATGGGGGTGCAGTTCTTCGGGGGCCGCTTCTACCGCTGCGTCGACGAAGAGGGCCGCACCCTGCCCCCTCAAGTCACCCCCCACGTGGGCCAGTGCCTCGTCCTCAACTACTCCTGGGTCAACCGGGACATCAACTTCGACAACGTTGGGAACGCATACCTCGCTCTCTTCCAAGTGGTAAGTGTCGTTGTTGTTTCCAATTTGACTATGAAACGCCGTTTCTTAAGTTAACTTTCACTCTCATAACGCACACCTTTTTCTTCTGCCTTTTAATTGATTGTCAAAAGCCATGTAAAGCAATAGTAAGTCATCACTTCCGCTTTTAAATTGTTGCCGAAAACAATGAAAAATTACCACTGAAGGGGCAAGTGGATATAGGTGATAATGTGACAATTTTTGATACTTACTTTTTACCATAGATGAAGTTTATAAGTTCATCAGTATCATGTCCCCTTAGTCACAGAAGTGATTGATAATCAAGAATATGACCCCTTTTGCCCGTTGAGAAAAAACCACTAAAAAAAAAAAACTCAACATTTATTTATTTATTTATTTATTTATTTATTGAAAGCTTTTTCTAGAAATTTAAAAAATTGTCACATATCACCTTTAACAACTTGCCTTTTCAATTAAAGTTAATTTTGTTATGCATTTAACAAATGAATTTCAAAGCTAAAACAAAGCAAGTATTTGCGGAATTTGAACCTTTTAAAACATGAAGGTTTTCGAAGATTCTTTTTTGTTCAAAATTGCTTTTAAATTGCTTGCAGTATTTAAAGCAAATTACGGGTAAACACAAGGTTTTCTCTCATTAAGCGAGCCAATATACAGGGTGTCCACTCCTATCGTGGACCAATAGCTAATTTCTAAACCGTTAGAGATAAGCATATAGTTCATTTAGGAAAAAATCTCCAAATTACGAAAGGAATTTTGGGTCTATTCAATGTTTTTCAAAAAATCAAATTTTGAAAGAGTTACGAAATTTAAATTTTTATACAGCCCCCCAGTCCTATCAATCATGTTTAGCAAAACATTCTTGACACTGTAACGTTTAAAACTAAAAAAAAATCACTGTTCTACCACAAAAATTGACCGAGTTATGACGTTTTGAAAAATCAAGATTTTGCATTATTTCATGGCGTCATCGAGAGATCGTTCCACCGATGACGTCATGAAATAATGCAAAATCTTGATTTTTCAAAACGTCATAACTCGGTCAATTTTTGTGGTAGAACAGTGATTTTTTTTTAGTTTTAAACGTTACAGTATCAAGAATGTTTTACTAAATGATTGATAGGACTGGGGGGCTGTATAAAAATTTAAATTTCGTAACTCTTTCAAAATTTGATTTTTTGAAAAACATTGAATAGACCCAAAATTCCTTTCGTAATTTGGAGATTTTTTCCTAAATGAACTATATGCTTATCTCTAACGATTTAGAAATTAGCTATTGGTCCACGATAGGTGTGGACACCCTGTATTTTGCTATTCATAAGTCACGACATTGTTCTTTATCATTCATGTTTTGAAGAAGTCTATTGAATCCTTTATTTCAAAGAATAGTCAAACTAAAATTTTCCTATTTTCAAGCCAAAAAAAAAAAATTGCATATCATAATGCATTTTTCTATGAGGGTTGCAATGCATTTTGGTGAAAGAAAGGTATTTAAACGTGTATTACTTTAACAAAAAATATTGTAATTTTCATTGTTAAAATTTATTATAAGGGCGATTCTCTGTAAACTCGTCATTTTTCTCACAAAATCTGTCCGGGCACGGTTTTTTGAAATGTTTGTATAATTATAATACTATTGCTCAGAAAATTAATCTATTACTTTGGTTTGAAAGAGGGCCAATTGAAGTTTGTGTTTTTCTGATAAATCATGATAGGGGGTAAGTCCTCTTCCTAGTATAACTAGGCAGGGGACTGTGCCAGGTGACTGTGTTTCTGCCATTTGTTGCGTAATATCTGCAAAACTATTGAAACATAATTAGTTACGAGACTACCTATAAATTTAGGCACAAATCGTGGACATAATAACTAATATGTTTCATAATTAAACTAATTGACATTAATAAAATCACTTTCCAGAGGATTATTTTCGCAACGACCCTGATGCATACTTTCATCACAAATGTGGCTCTCAAACTAAATTATTGTTTAAACACCGTTCTCAGAAATTTCAGCAAATTCACAGTGATTGCTTTAAACTTCATGTCAAAAAACATTTGCAAGAGTAACAGATTTTTTCTATTGGAGCTTTGAATTTGTCTCAGGGGACTGTTTGAAAAATCTCTGGACAGAATTTACATGACAATTTTAAGTTTTAGAAATACGTAATTAAACCTTATATCATGAAATAAATATAGCTGCATTATTCTATTTTTAGATATTAATCGCCAAATTTATGTAGTGTTGATAGGATTTTTGGAATATTACCTTGAAGTGTTAGATAATACAATTGGGACAGCCAGGGGACTGTGTTTTTAGCACTTAAATAATTTCTAGAAAAAAAAGGTTAAATCGTTATCGCTCCAAACACAAGTGGGCCACACAGTATGATTGATTTACTTGTATTAAGAGTGAAAATTACTACCTATAAATTTAGGCAGAAATCGTGGACATAATAACTAATATGTTTCATAATTAAACTATTTGACATTAATAAAATCACTTCCCAGAGGACTGTTTTCGCAACGACCCTGATGCATACTTTCATCACAAATGTTGCTCTCAAACTAAACAAAGTATCGTTTTAACACCGTTCTCAGCAAATTCACACTGACTACTTTAAATTTCATGCCAAGAAACTTTGGGAGAGTAACAGATTTTTTCTATTGAAGCTTTGAATTTGTGGTAGGAGACTGTTTGAAAAATCTCCGGACAGAATTTACATGACAATTTAGAGAGTTTAGAAATACGTAACAAGAAATACGTACGAACGTAGAAATACGTACGAACAAGTTTTAGAAATACGTAATTAGACCTTATTTCATAAAAAAGATGCATTATTCTATTTTTAGATATTAATTTCCTAATTTATGTAGTGTTAATTGGCTTTTTGAAATATTGCCTTGAAGTGTTAAACTATTGGATTGGGACAGCCAGGGGACTATGTTTTTGGTGCTTAGATAATTTCTAGAAAAAAAATTAAATAGTTACCGCTCCAAATACAATTGGGCCAGAAAGTTAAACTGCTTTACTTGTATTAAGAGCAATAATTACTTTATTACACTTTATTATTTTTAAAATACTCGGTCCGGACAGCGAATTACCAGTTTACAGAGAATCGCCCATAAAGCTAAAAATCTATTTTTCCCGAAATTTTAGACACTGGCACATGATGGGTTTCTGAAATAAACAATTCGGTTGATGTAGAGTTTAAATCCAACGTTAAAAATGCACAAATATACAGGTATACTGCAGACACGTGTTTCGGGGCTACAAGGAGCCCCTTTTTCAATACAAGATGTGTGAGTCTGCAGTATACCTGTATATTTGTGCATTTTTAATGTTGGATTTCAGCTCTACATCTTTCGCACAAAGGTATTTATTTTCTTTCTTAATTCGGTTGATGTCACGAAGAAAATACAAGTATTAATAAATGATATTGGTTGTTTAATAAACAACTTGCTGAGGATAAGATTTCTCCTTGAAAGATAATGAAACCTGCTTTTGTGTAGGTTATAAAGACAGCATGAATGAAAACTTTTTTTTTCTCTCAAAACTTCGTAAATATCTATAAATGCATTGTGTGAACTCATTAAGAAATGCGTTGGATATGAATCGTTGGATGTGAATCGCAGAAAAGAAATAGCATTTTTAAAGAAAAAGAAGCGCATCAAAGCAAATTCGTCTGTAATTAAACTAACAGTTAATATATTGTGGCTTTTATTTTATTCAAAGGCGACGTTTGAAGGTTGGACAGAGGTGATGGAGTACGCAACGGATGCAACGGAAGTTGGATCCCAGCCGTACACAGAAGCAAACTTCCCAGCTTACATTTATTTCGTCACGTTCATTATTTGTGGCTCATTTTTCACCCTTAACCTTTTCATCGGAGTCATCATCGACAACTTTAACATGCTGAAGAAAAAGGTACACTAAGTGCTCCTTCCTTTTAAAGAAAAAAAAAAATTCTTTGAATTAGATAGACTGATGCATGTCACGCAACGAACTTGGGAAAATTATTTGAAGAAACCTGGAAAGCAAACCACTTCAACCCACATTCTCATGGAGTTCTGAGTTGATTAGTTAATCAATCAATAGTCAGTTTGATTGCCCACTAACGGAAATATTAGATTTTTCGTTTCATCCTTTTTTCATTTTGTACAAAATAATAATCCTAATTTTAAGAGTTGGTTCCCCCATTTTTGCATTTTTGTCCAACTTTTAGAGCAATTGTTATTTTTGAGTAAATTGTTTTCATTAATATGCATAAAAAGTTTAAATTTTGCTCTTTTATGTTATTACTTTCAAACTTTGAAACCTGAAAATAAGTTTTTTTTTTAATATTTGCATTTTAAACATTATTTGGTGTTTTCTTTTTAACTCTTAAAGAAAGATTATGGCCTTTTTCATTTTCACGTAAGTGAGCATTTTAACTGTATTTTTGAATTTAAGAAAAAGCTTTCAAACAATCAGCTGTTGATTTTTTCTCCCAAAGATTAGGGGCTAAATATAAACTTTTTTATTGGATGGTAGTCTCCGACATGCACTCTGAATATGAAGTTAACCTTTTAACTGTCATGCCCGAGATAGTCTCGGGCACAGCTGGTTTTCGAAAATGTTACGCCCGAGTATTTCTCGGGGTAATTTTTTTTTTTTTTTTTTGAGTGCATCGTATTGTTATACCCGAATATATATCGGGAGAAGTTTATTTCGGCTTCATCTCTTTGTCAAACCCGACTGTTTCTCGGGTTTGTGCTTGGAAAAGTGTTAAAACTCAAAATAACTTGACAATTAAAGGGTTAAGGAGCGATTCTTAGAAATTCAAATTTTTTTGTATAATTATTTATTTGTTCCTTTTATTTTCTTTTAGTGAAAGATTTAGAGATTTATAAAAAAGGTGTTTTATTTTACGATTTTAACCTTTTGTAATTTTGCTTTCGATTAAACTTTTTTCAAAAACGCGGCAATTTCTTATTGTTATATTGTGGCTCTGCTAAGTTAAGCTTTGACCTTGACGATGTTTTCTTCTTTTTTGCAATAATAGGGGAGGATAATTGGCGCTTATTTGCGTTGAACTACTTTGAATCTTGGAACTACTTTTTTTACTATCAAAGCTAAAAAGTACCGATTCACCCCGTTTTACGATAACCATTTTTTTTTCAGTGTCATTTTCAAACAATGACGACGCTTTCACCGTTATTTGAAAATTCTCAAAATCTCTATTTTTTGTTATTTAATCTTAAAAAAAAAACACAACTTAAAAATCATTACAAGTATGATTATACGGATTGTTTTCGTTTGCCCCATTTTTCGGTGTACCACAACTGACTCGAATTTCAGTATAGTAGTATTTCAAAGATTTTTCTTTCTTTTCAGTACGAAGGCGGCATCGCGGAAATGTTTTTGACAGATAGTCAAAAAGCATATTACACGGCAATGCTTAAGCTTGGACGACGGAAACCTCAAAGGATAGTTACAAGGCCTCAAAACAGATATTTAAGATTTTGCTACGATGTTGCTATGAGTCGCAGGTTGGTATTTGATTGAAACTGATCGAAACATTAATTCCTCCAATAAAAGTCCTGGTAATGTTTTATTAAGAGCACGGTACTAGTAAAGAATTGATTGTACTTAACACATGTATGATTGTCTTAACATATACTGGCCAAATAAAACTTCTAATTTCGACCTATACAGACGCACTAATTGCAAGCCCATAACTACACAGGTGAAAAAGTAAAGATGGACTTGGATAGGACATATTCTCAGAATGAAAGCAATAGACCGAACAAGAACTGCTCTCACGTGGACCCCTGATGGCAAAAGGAAGCGAGGCCGTCCAAAACGTGGTGCCGCCAGGTAATGGCGGCAGATGGCCATTCAAGAACGAAATGCTTTTGGCTGGCCAAGCTGGGGGCGAGCTAGGAAAGCGGCACTTAACCGTACAGGTTGAAAGCCACGCTAGCGGCCTCATGCGCTACTAGGCGTTAAAAGACGAAAGAAGAGTAAAGAACTAGTAAAGAAGGCGATCTGTACCACCCTTGCTACCAAAATTTAACGTTCTTCATAATACGAGATCCGGCTGCATAATTACTACACTCATCGTGTTTACAGTCAAAGCTAAATTTTTATTTTCAATTATAAAAGGAGTAATGCGTTTAGACTAGATTGCTTGGTAAAAGGAAACCCCTGAAGTCAATCCATGTCAAATCACCCAGGAAAACGGGATTTTGTAACCCGTGTCCTCGGATTTTGATAAAACTTGGTGTATTTAATATTTTTATGGTGGTAAGTAACCATATGAATTCTTTTGCCCATATGTGATATGGTTTTTGTTTTACAGGCCGTCAAACTTTTCAAAAAATTGCATTTTCTGACATCCGCTAAGCCTAATCTGCATGTATGCGTATCTATTCAGTAAATTGTGACGGGTGCAGAAATCTTTCAATATCTCTCAAAATTCTCAGAGATGTTGCTAAAAGTATGAGGATTTAATAAAAAAATACTTCAAAATTATATAATGTAATTTTGTGTGAATAAAATTTGAATAAACTACGACAAGCAATTTTTTCTTGTGCAAAACATGAGTTTACTTAAGTGGCATTTGACGAAAAGGCGGAGGTCCTATTCAATAATGGAAGCATTCGAAATGAGCCTGAAGGTGTGTTCTATCATTGCAAAGAATAGAATTAGCGGTTTTTTACGTTTTCTCGTTGCTATTGCGCAATATACACATTTCAGTACCAAAATTTTTGAAAAAAAGTTCTAGTCATTTTCCTAACCTAAATTTCACTGAAAAGCAAACATACCTTTATTTTTAAGTCTATTTATAGCCCTATTATACTACTTAAAAAGCATCTTAATCCTTTATTAAGCAGAAACAAAAGTGAGAAATAATTTATGACCCCCAAATTCTGTTGTTAAGTTCAGCAAAACATCAGTTGTAGAATAAAGATGTGCAAAACATGAATTTACTTTAGTGACGTTTTCATGAAGAGGCGGAAGTCATGTTCAATAATAGAAGCATTCGAAATAAACCTAAAGGTGTGTTCTATCATTGCAAAGAATAAAATTAGTGGCTTTTTTTCGTTCTCTTGTTGCTATTGCACAATATACACATTTCAGTACCAACGTTTTTGAAAAAAGTTCTAGTTATTTTTCTAACTAAATTTTCAATATTTTATGTGTAAAGTAAGCATTGTTCATGCCTTTGTTCCATAAAAAGTATTGTAATTAGTTTTAATGATTTATAATTATATTTTGAATGTGCGAAGAAGGATAGCTCAATCTTTGAAGAAAAAGTAATTATGAACAATATGAGTTTCCGGATATTATCGGATTGTTTGTCTTTGAAGTGTTTGTGTGATCCTGTTTTCAGCAAATTTAAGGAATATACTGTTTGATATTTTAACGCTCGACCTTCCTTCCATTTGTGCACGTATCAGGTCTCTTCTTATTTTATTAAAATATGGGTGATAGTGATAAGAGGGATAAAGAATGTGAGTGGATAAATCAGTGAGTAACCGCCCCTTTTAGCCGAGTTGGAGGCAAAAATCCTCTTATGAAGCAAAGAGAGCCGAAAAAACTGGTAGCTAATGTGAAATTAGAACACCAGCGAGCGACCGCACTTGGTACGGTTCAACTCGTAAACTATGTACCTTACCAAGTGTGGTAGCTCGCTGGTGTTCTAATTTCACATTAGCTACCAGTTTTGTTCTGCTCTCTTTGCTTTATGAGAGGATTTTTGTCTCCAACTTGGCTAGTTTCGTATTCCATGCGGATGAGTGTATAATAAGCACGAAACTGCAGTCAATGGATCGAAATAGCCGAGTTGGCGGTGAATTGCATGTTTCTGCCTTAGCCCTTGCTTAGGGGTGGTTACTCACTGCCTTATCCACTCGAATTCTGTATGTCCCTCTTATCACTATCACCCATATTTTGATAAAATAAGAAGAGACCTGATACATGCGCAAATGCAAGGAAGGTCGAGCGTTAAAATATCAAGCAGTATATTCCTTAAATTTGCTGAAAACAGGATCACACAAACATTTCAAAGACAAACCATCCGATAATATCCGGAAACTCATATTTTTCATTATTATTTTTTCTTCAAAGATTGGGTAATCCTATCTCTGCTTCGCACATTCAATACAATTATAAATCATTAAAACTTATTACAATATTTTTTATGCTACAAAGGCATGAACAATGTTTACTTTACACATAAAATATTGAAAATTAAGTTAGGAAAATAACTCGAACTTTTTTCAAAAATGTTGGTACTGAAATGTGTATATTGTGCAATAGCAACAAGAAAACGAAAAAAAGCCACTAATTTTATTCTTTGCAATAATAGACACATCTTTAGGTTTATTTCGAATGCTTTGATTATTGAACATGACCTCCGCCTCTTCATGAAAAAGCCACTAAAGTAAATTTCATGTTTTGCACATCTTTATTCTACAACCGATGTTTTGCTGAACTTAACAACTGAGTTTGGGAGTCATAAATTATTCCTCTCTTTTGTTTCTGCTTAATAAAGGATTAAGATCATTTTTAAGTAGAATAATAGGGCTGTAAATACACTTAAAAATAAAGGTATGTTTGCTTTTCAGTGATATTTAGGTTAGGGAAATGACTAGAACTTTTTTTCAAAAATTTTGGTACTGAAATGTGTATATTGCGCAATAGCAACGAGAAAACGTAAAAAACCACTAATTTTATTCTTTGCAATGATAGAACACACCTTCAGGCTCATTTCGAATGCTTCCATCATTGAATAGAACCTCCGTCTTTTCGTGAAATGCCACTTAAGTAAACTCATGTTTTGCACAAGAAAAAATTTACTTGTCGTAGTTTATTCAAATTTTATTCAAACAAAATTACATTATTTAACCCTTCAATGCACGGTGTGCCAGATCTGGCACAAACCAAATAAACCCTCATATATTCCTATGATTTTTAAATGCAGTTAAACTGAGCTTTGTGCCCCTTCTGGAACATTGCTATTACAGTTTAGTGTGATTTTTATGTACTAGTTAGTTGCACTAGTCTAGGTATTACAGTTATTGCTTTTGAAAGAAAGAGTGTCTGCATTTCCGTTAGAAGTGTGCTTAGTCATTATTTCCTTTGTTCTAAAAATGTTTAAATACACTTAGTGGAAAGTTTGTTTATACCACTTATGGCACAAAACACATTGTAGATTATTACACTTATCGGTACACAAAGCATATGCTATGTGCTTTGTGCCATATATAGAACAAACAATGAAAACATCATTTTTGGTGCACATTTTTAAGATTAATTTTTTTCTTCATTTTTCCTGAACTCAGGGCTATTTAAAAGGTAACAAATGATTTTTTTCATGAAAATATAAAAAATCGTGCAGTGAAGGGTTAAGTTTCGAGTATTTTTTTATTAAATCCTCATACTTTCAGCAACATCTCTGAGAATTTTGGGAGAGATTGAAAGATTTCTGCACCCGTCACAATTTACTGAATAGATACACCTGCATGCAGATTAGGCTTAGTGGTTGAGAGAAAATGCTATTTTTTGAAAAGTTTTACGGCCTGTAAAACAAAAACCAGATCACATATGGGCAAAAGAATTCATATGGTTACTTACCACCATAAAAATATTAAATACACCAAGTTTTATCAAAATCCGAGGACATGGGTTACATGGCCGGGTGAACTGACATGGAATGACCCTGAAACGTTTTTAGCGATTTTTGCAGTGGAAACATGCTTAAAAATTTTACAAAATTAGTCCCAAAAAAGAAAAAAAATACCAAATTTGTTTTAAAAATAAAGTACTTGTAATGGATTTTAGTATAAGACTTTTAAAATTTTTTTCAACGTTCCCTCTGAATTCTGATTTTGCGACTAGCAAATTTTACTAGTAAGGATTATCTTTTCGTTTCCTTGTTTCCCATGTTCTTTTGAAAAATTTAAATTACAATTCTTTCTGACCAGTGAAGTTCATCTTAATGTGAGGTCGACTATTAGGATCAGGAATTTCTTCTTTTTTTTTTTTTTTTTTTAATTTAATCTTAGCACTTGTTTTACTTCTAGGTTTGAAATGGTGGTGTTTGCTCTCATCATACTGAACATGATCGCAATGACCGTGGAACACTACCAGCAGCCAGATGAAGTAACCCATGTCTTGGAAACGTTGAATATCGTGTTCACCACCATCTTCGGGGTGGAGGCTGTTATCAAAATCATCGGACTAAGGCAATATTATTTCACTTTCCCGTGGAATGTGTTTGACCTGACTGTGATTGTCATGTCTGTTATTGGTAAGCATTTTTATGCATACATTTTGATGACTAGTTTTACGAACTACACATTGCATTCAGAGCAGTGTTTAAAATAAGGGGACCGAAATTTTTGATTTCGCATCCAGATTTCCAAACCAAGGTGTCAAATTTGACGCATAAAAATTTGGATCACATTGAAGCTTTTTTTTCCTAATCACATTAAATCACATTAATTTATTGGAAAGGGTACAAAGAAGGGCTACCAGGTTAGTAAATGGGTTTTCTAATTTAGACTATGATTCCAGACTTAGAATGCTTAATATGTATAGTCTTGAGCGAAGGAGAGTCAGAGGGGACATGATTCAGTTGTTTAAATTTATTAAAATGAATGATGTTACGGGGTTAGATTTTCGCACGGAAAGCAGGACAAGGGGTCATTGTTTTAAGCTGTTTAAATCTCAGGCTAATCTTGAAATTCGAAAAAATTACTATTTTAGCAGGGTAGTGGGAACTTGGAATAGCTTACCGGAAGAGGCGGTAAAGAGCAATGGAGTAGATGGCTTTAAGAGGGCCATTGATCTTCATTGGGGTCTTTAATTTGACTAGGACCAGCCAAGTTGGGCCCAGAGCCTGCTGCTGGTCGCCACATTTGTATTTGTATTAATTCATTGTGATTAAGACTTGTGATTGACTAGAAGGATAAAGTTCTGAAGGCAATTTTGAATTGCAGTCAATTTCGTCGCTAAAAATCAGTTTCTTTGTGTATTTTACAATTGTGTCGTCTGGTTGCAAAACTGATCATCTCCATAACAGAATTTTTTTCAGGAGAGACCATTTTTTGTCACATCTAGGGAATTTGAGATAATATCCAAAACGCTAACCCCCAAATCATACTGATTTTACCTGTTTTGTTATGGTTTCTCATTGCCAATGGGTGGGAATGTTAGTAAAGGACTTAGTACAACAAACAGAGATTTTCTCCGAAAATTGAGGAGTTGGCCGGTTTTGCAACCAGACGATATAATACCTCCTTTGTCATGAACCAGCCCCTCTATGCAACACATGCAATGTAAATCAGACAGTGTTACATATTTTATGTAACTGCCCAAATTTTAATCATATACGTTTTAAATATTTTAATCATTTTTATCCATCTTTAACGGAATTACTTGGGGACACACCCCATCCTAATTTGTTTCCCTTTTTACATAAGATTGGTTTTATATCCATAATTTAGTGTTTTTATCTCTATCATCTCGTTGGTTTCGTCTTTGTATCGTTATGTGTTTTTTGTTTATGTATGTCTGTTTTAAAAATGTTTTTAAAATTGTAAAAAAGTTTTATAAGATATCATTGTTTATTATACATATCTGACTTTAGACAAAATCACTTGACTGATCTTGCTCTCATCTTGTCATTTTAAATTTTATGTGTCTTGTTCTGAAATGTTTTAAAATTTTAGAAGTTTTATGTCAATCGTATTGTAGATGATTTTGCTCTGACATCTCTTCATTTTTTAAATAAAACGATCGTTTGGCGCAGCATAGCCTACTAAGGCTCTTGCGCCAGTAAAATCAATACAACCAACCAACAAACCAGACGATATAATTATGCTATCGGCAGTGTGCAGCGTACAACAATGCATATCGGGAGTTTGCTTAGTAAAAAAAAAGTTTGGACGCTTATATTTGATTCATCAAAAAAAAAAAAGATTACCAGTTTATTCATTTTGACGCCTAAAAACGTATACTATGCGCCATCACGACTCCTAGATTCTAATTCTTATTTATAACTCTGATTCAGAGTAAAAGCTTGTGTATTTAAGGCAAAAGAAACCTCGCCCTTTCAAATCTCTGTTGAGGCAAAAAATACCTTATTGAGAGAAGCTATGACAAATGCTCTGTTCCACACGTTAAATCCGCAGAATATTGCTTTTTTTATGTGCGTTTCTAAAATTTTAAACAATGTTTTTTATTGCTGCAATTACTTAAACTTAAATGATTTTCACAACATTTTATTCTCTGGACTTACGTGGGTATCTTCTTTTTTAGGTAGCGTTTATTCTGTTAAAAATATCTTCTAAGTTTGGGTGATATTTGATGCTTAAACGTAATTGACATCACTACTGAATTTTTGTTGTTCAGAATATCTCTATATTGGATAAGCTTCATAAGTTACCTTTATAATAAAAATAGGATTTTTTTTTCCTTACAGGAATTATTTTCGAAGAAGCGCTTCAGAAGCTTGTCATCAGTCCAACATTGCTCAGAGTGGTCCGTCTCATACGTATCGGACGTATCTTACGCCTCATCAAGGCCGCTAAAGGGATTCGAAAACTGTTATTTGCTCTGGTGATCTCCCTTCCAGCTCTATTCAACATTGGCGCCCTTTTGTTCTTGGTAACATTCGTTTATGCCATCATTGGCATGTCTCTGTTCGGTCACGTCAAGCTTCCAGAAACTGGATCGGGTGGGAGTGGCCTATCGGAGATGGTCAATTTCCAGACGTTCGCCAACAGCATGGTGCTACTCTTCCGATTGGCTACTTCCGCAGGATGGAACGATGTCCTGGACACTCTAATGGTCCGCCCACCAAACTGTGATATCCACTATAAAGGCATGCCAAATGGAAATTGTGGGCATCCTACCATCGCGGTCATTTATTTAGTCACTTATATCATCATTAACTTCATGGTCATCATCAACATGTACATTGCTGTGATTCTGGAGAATCTTAGCCAAGCCAGTAAAGAAGAGACTGGTATATCGGAGGAAGACATCGAAATGTTCTACGTCTGTTGGTCGCAGTTCGACCCAAATGCCACTCAGTTCATCCACCACAGCCAGCTATCGGATTTCGTACACTCTCTGGAACCTCCACTAGGCATCGAAAAGCCGAATGAACCTGCATTAGTGGCTATGAATCTTCCCATTGCAACGGGCGATAGAATTCATTGCCTAGACATCCTTCATAGTTTGGTGAATTTAGTCCTTGGAGACGTTGAAGATTCGGAAGAATTTCGGATCATTCGTCGCCAAGTTGATCAACGGTTCAGGAAAACGTTTCCAACGCGGAACCTTGTTGAAATTGTTTCGACAACTCTGAAGCGAAAACAGCAGGATAATGCAGCAAAAGTAATCCAGAGGACATTCAAGAAGCATTTAGTTCAAAAGCAAATTAGTTCCAGAGAACAAAACCCTTAATCAGATATTTATTCTTAATGTATATAGTTAAAAAATAATAACCACTACAGTGTTTTTTTACGTCAGTGAAATTTATCTTAAGCCAGTCTCCTCTCTAAGAAAGATGGACAACATTATTAAAATTGGATTTATAAAATTCGATCCTCATTTTTACAAATATTCGATGGCATTTCGCTGTCAGATTGATGTCATAACTGCTTTTACTAAACATCTCAGAATACGTTTTTCATAGGAGGAATTGGCTTTGGGAAGAAGCTATGAAATCAATCTGAAACGGAATACTTACCAATTTTTCTTTTAAAATGATCCATAGATTACCCATAAAAACGCGTTGAGGTTCACACTGCAATGATATACTAAGCCTAAACGTCATGTTTGAAACTAGAATTCTCCAGTTACGTTTAACCCATTAATGCCTGACATTTTTTTTCCAAAGATATTTTGTATACTGGTTACACGGCTACAGAACACACTTTACAATGGTTGTGTGCTGCAATCTGTTAATAATGAATTGAAACAATACCAAAGTAATAATTGAACACTATTATTTGGTTGAAATGTTCATTTTTGGTCAATTCAGGTACTTTTTGGACCGTCCCTAAAAAGGGACGCTAGGCATTAATGGGTTAAAAGCACTGACATTAAATTAGACCCAACCTTTATGATTGTACTAATTATATTGAAAAAGTTTTCTTCCAAATTGAAAATAATATATTTTTATTTCATAGATACCAGTTTTTCTGGTGATATTTTTATTTGGGAGCTCTGTGAAAATCGTCTCTCAATAGTTAAAGACGATAAATAAAATTAACAGTGTGTAATTAGTGTAAGTAATAATAAGACGATATACTCAATAAAGAGAACTAGTAGCAGCATATAGTAAGTGATCTACAAATGTGTTTTGCATAACTTTTCGATTGCGCTTTATCAAAAGTGATGTCAATTTATACAAATCTTTTACTAATTTATGCATTACTAATAGCAAGTACATGTTAAATCTGTTCGTTCCGTCATTTTGAGAAAATTTTTGGGAAATAGAGATTGGGAAAAGATAATTGAGTAAAAAATAAATAAAATCCTTAAAAAATGGACAAAGAAAAATCTAAATTTTCATCTTTTCTAAAATTATAGCGTGATAAACGCTTTGGTTTCTATTGCTTTTATTTCTCGAAAAAAAAAAAGCTTATGCTAAAAACTGTCTTTTGTCAATGTGAAACAAGAAGTTCTGTCAAGAACTAAACGAGCCTACTTTCCCGTACATTGACATCGGCATTCTCGCATCTGATCATTATTCTCTTGATTATCTGAGACTGAAAATTATGTCAAACATACCTTTTTAGCACTTAGAGCTGATTTCGAAAAGCAAAATATACCCCTTTCATCAGATGAAATAGACACGTAAAAAGTAATTAACGAATAAATAAAGTTTTGTCGCACCTTTTAAAGAGTGTAACTGTTACAGGTCCTCCGTAGAAAAAATCCTCCATCGTTTTCGAAAAAAAAAAATGATAATATTAATAATAATAATAAAATAAATAAATAAAAGTACAAAGAGCATCAAAACACATTTTATCAAAGAAAGAAAAAAAAAAAAACTCGTCCGTTAATAAAATGTCTCGAATTTCACTTTTAATCCGTTGTCAGTTGTTAAACATACATAAAGAATAAAATGTTCTCGTGAATGAAAAATTTTTGTTACAAAAAAAAATCGTCTGCCAAATAATAATAATAATAAATAAAATAAAACAAATGAATAAATAAACAAAAAATCGTCTACACTGTCAGTCATTTTTTTTCTGAGCCTGCATTTCCGCCATGTTTGCGGAGTCGGAGTCGGAATCAGAGTCCTCACAGAAGATTACTCAGAAAAGTACTTTACAAACATTATTTATCAAAACCATTTTCTTACAAAGATAGTTTGAAGCAAATCCGACTTTAAGTTCAGGATCAACATTCAACTTAAATTCCCCGTAGACGCTAATGTTAATTTTTTTCTGAACGGTTCAATATTGAACGAAAAATGGTTCAAATCAAACAGCGAAATATGGGAATGTATGGGAAAGCCTCTCCGAGACCTTTCAAATAAAAAAAAGTTTGTTCCATTCGGACAGTTCACTCAAAAGTTATTAGGTGGGGAAAGGTTGCTTGAACGGTTCAATATTGAACGAAAAAATGCTCAAATGGAAAATTTAAATGCGGTAATGAAGTATCCTTGCTGAGATCCTTCGAACAAAAAAAAAAAAGTTTATTTAAATCGGACTGTTCATTCAAAAGTTATTAGGGGTGACAGCTTGATTGAGCGGTTCAATGTTGAACGAAAAATTGTTCAAATCGGAAATGTAAATACGGGAGTGAAGTATCCTTGATAAGATCTTTCGAACAAAAAAAAGTTTGTTCAAATCGGATTTTCGCTCAAAAGTTAGCATCGCGGGACAAAATGTTTGAACGGTTCAAAGTTGAACCAAAAATTGTTCAAATCGAAAAATCAAATATGAGAATGAGCTGTACTCGCCGAGATCTTTCGAAGAAAAAAAAGTTTATTCCATTCGAACGGTTCACTCAAAAGTTATTAGGTGGGGAAAGGTTGCTTGAACGGTTCAATGTTGAACCAAAAATGTTCAAATTGAAAATTTAAATACGTTAATAAGGTATCCTTGCCGAGATGCTTCGAACAAAAAAAAGTTTGTTGAAATCGGACTGTTCACTCAAAAGTTAGCATCGCGGGACTGGTTGTTTGAACGGTTCAAAGTTGAACCAAAAATTGTTCAAATCGAAAAATCAAGTTTGGGAATGAGCTGTACTCGCCGAGATCTTTCCAACAAAAAAAAGTTTGTCCAAATCGGAATGTTCATTCAAAAGTTATTAGGGGGGGACAGACAGACCGACCGACACACAAATTCCCCATCTCAATACCCTACTTTCAAATTTTTTAATTTTTCGATATTCATTTTACCTTTTTATTTTTTTAACTAGGCGATATTTTTTGGATATTTTTTAGATGCATTAAGCTACTTTTAATACTTTTTTCGTCTTTCTTTTATTTTAACGGGAAAGTAGGCTAAAAAAAACTAAATTATTGATTTACTTACTAGCGATGTTGTCAAATGTTCATCAGTTTTGTGTCTTTTCATTTCTTTGTACTACTAATCTTTTGTAATAATAACTCAGAAATGAAAAAAAAAAAAAAAAAGTTACTTCCACAACCAAAATATTTTTAGCGGAATTTTCAGGAATATGGAGTTCGTATTCAGTTCACCAATCAGTAGATTTTTTTATTATACTTCCGAGTCAAACGACATATCATAATCAAAAAGTCGTCGATCATCAAGTAAAATACTTTACTCGTGACGTTATTGGCCAAGATTGTCTATTTAAGCATCGTATTTGTCAATATAGTTTCACAAAATCTAAACATCGATAACATTTAACTCTAGAGATTTGTCATAGCTCATATAATTTTCATTGTACGAGCAATACAAGTTTAATAATATATTACACATAAACTAGATCAAGTAACATCAAAGCATGTAAGTATTAGCTTGCGGCTATTCGGCAATTTCTCATACGTACATTTAAAAGAATATAACTTTCAATATTGCACTTTAAAAAGTGTATTGTTTATGAAACAAAAAAGTTATAACTTAAGCATTTTACAAAACCTATCACACCTGATGATCAAAAGTTTTTTGTTATATTCATATTGCAATTGAAGGGGCAAGTGGATAAAGGTGATATGTGACAATCTTAGTTTTACTTACTTTTTACCATGGATGAAGGTCTTAAGGTACTAATTTTTTTTTTTTTTTTTTGAAAACTTTTTCTAGAAATTAAAAATATTGTCACATATCGCCTTTATTCACTTGCCCCTTCAACGGTGTACGTGAGTTAACACAATTCAATATACACTAATTTGAATTTGTTTAAGTCGGCGAACTTCAACTGTCACATATCACCTTCATCCACTTGCCCCTTCAGTTATCGTTATATTATTTGAGTCACTCAGAAGCTAATGTGGTTGAGTCCAGAAAACAAAATATAAAAATACCCTAAATGAGTACTTATTATACGACATACTTTTTTTTTTTAAATGATGAATGTCTGTCATGTTATATGGTGATATTCAAGGAATACGGATGAATTGTAATTTTTTGAAAAATATTGTTGCTTATTTTATGTGTTTTAAATATTTAATTGTTTAAGTTTCCTTTTCCGCTAACACTTTATTAGATTAGAAAATATTGAAAACCGAACTAGAACCATATTTGTTTTAGAGTGACTCATTTATCGAATGATGAAATGGTGACTTTCGAGAAAAAGATTCTATACATTGTGTTCAAGTGTGACAAGACATTGTTTTCAAATTTTAGTATTTTTTAAAATTTACTATTAATAGCTGAACGAAGATAAATTATAAAAGGCTTGAGGGCATGTAGAATGTCTGAAATAATGTATAACTGTTTTCAATAAAGATTTTTTACTGTTGTTTCATCCGTCTTTCCTTCAAAAAATGTTTCTCAGTCGTCACGCATTATTAAATTCATTTTTCTTTTCGAATTTGGTGCCTAGAAGATGGAGGTGTTCCCTTCAAAAATAATAATTTCAGTCACAAATATTGAAAGAATTACCAAAAAAAGACATGGGGCCAGAAAATGCTTTCATTTTCCCAACAGTTAATTTTTAATTAATTATTTATTTTAAATGTCTGATTTCTAAAACAGAACGAGGTTTCGTAAGACGTCACAAATTAGGAAACTTTAATGTTCAGCTAGGCCAACGCATTGGCCGTTTTGGATCTCTGGTAGCCTCTGTATCAATGAAAAATCTGACCCGAAATGGCGGCTAGTCTGTAAAGTGGCCTTGCTTGGAGCAAAGTGCAGTTTTCGAGTTCAAATAGAAGGCTGAAGCGAATAGTTTTGGATATCCTCAAAATGCAGCTTTACGCAATATTTTGTCTCTTAAGAGGAGTAGGAGCATGTCATGCCTAGGGACCAGCACCAGATAACTTATTTAAGAATGTAGGAACAGAAAAACTAATAGTAAAGAATATGTATCCTTTATTTTCATTTTTAAGTACAAATTTACAAAGCATGTTTAACTTTCATTTCAAATAGAATGGAATTTTTAGGAAGAATTTCTTAGGCAATGCTTTAAGAGAGTTGGGTTTTATTCATAAGAGAAAACCCCTCCTAGGAGTGTATTAGTGCCAAACAAATATAAAATATATTCAATAATAATGATGATTCGAGGAAGTTAATGTTTTTCAAACTATTGCCAATGACCGAGTCACTTCAAAAAAAAAAAAAAAATCGTCGATATAGGTTAATTTTCTTCTCTAAGTTAGAATCTTTTAGAAAAAGAGACGCTTCGGCGTCCCCGAAGCTGTGATCGGAGGTATTTCATTTCACTCCAGTGTCCCCCGTATCTATCACAGCGCGTGGTTTAAACGGTTGGTTGGGGCCCTGAAGAGCGCTCTTTTTTGAACCAGACCAGGAGCCGAAAAAGCGCCAGATTCAGAAGACACAGAGATGTTGATTTTTTTTTTAAAGAAGACTTTCACTACGATCCATATTTAACGTGCCCCGGCTACCACTAGGGAACTTGGCAGATCTTTGACCGGCTAGAATCAAACTTGATAATCTACGGTTACGAGTCCGTCGCCCTACCGATTGGGCCGCCAGGGCCTGTGTTCGGAGACAACGGGGCAGCTTATCTGAAGACGAGATGCATAGTCACTTTAGTCATAGTCACTTTAGTCAGGGGGACACTCCACGTTAGATACGGGGGACACTCCAGTGTCCCCCGTATCTATCACAGCGCGTGGTTTAAACGGTTGGTTGGGGCCCTGAAGAGCGCTCTTTTTTGAACCAGACCAGGAGCCGAAAAAGCGCCAGATTCAGAAGACACAGAGATGTTGATTTTTTTTTTAAAGAAGACTTTCACTACGATCCATATTTAACGTGCCCCGGCTACCACTAGGGAACTTGGCAGATCTTTGACCGGCTAGAATCAAACTTGATAATCTACGGTTACGAGTCCGTCGCCCTACCGATTGGGCCGCCAGGGCCTGTGTTCGGAGACAACGGGGCAGCTTATCTGAAGACGAGATGCATAGTCACTTTAGTCATGCCCCCCCCCCTCCCCCCCCCCCCCCCACATTCGCGCCTTTGCTCACCCACAAATTCTTTCGGGTATTAATATCTGAACTATGTGAAAAAAAAATGAGTGCAACCCCGGGTAATAAGCAAGTAAACCAATTCACAAGAAATTGTAAAGTTCTCTTATCCGCAAAATTACTCTTTACTCCGAAATGCTTTCCCACAATATCCTTAAATTAAGCATTTCCTTCCGTCTGGCATGTATTTCGCGACAAGCGAGTCGAGGACGGGTGGGAATTTCAGTGCAGACTGGCTTTTCGTCAGAAAAGTGTTGCATATTTTTGCAAACAATGAATCATTCGCCTTGAGCTATATTTCTTTCGGAAACGTCGATTTTTTTAGAGAAAAAAGAGAACTGTACAAATAAATGTCGGGGTTGAAGAAGGAAGAAAAACTTGTAAGAGTTGTAAGGGCGATTCTCTGTAAACTCGTCATTTTTCACACGAAATCTGTCCGGGCACGGTTTTTTGAAATGTTCGTATAATTATAATACTATTGCTCAGAAAATGAATCTATTACTTTGGTTTGAAAGAGGGCCAAATGAAGTTTGTGTTTTTCTGATAAATCATGATAGGGGGTAAGTCCCCCGCCTAGTATAACTAGGCAGGGGACTGTGCCAGGTGACTGTGTTTTTGCTCTTTGCTGCGCAATATCTGCAAAACTATTGGAACATAATTAGTTACGAAACTACCAATAAATTAAGGCACAAATCGTGGACATAATAACGAATATGTTTTATAATTAAATTAATTGACATTAATAAAATCACTTCCCAGAGGACTGTTTTTGCAACGATCACGATGCATACTTTCAGCACAAATGTGGCTCTCAAACTAAGCAAAGTAGCGTTTCAACACCGTTCTCGGCGATTTCGGCAAATTCACACTGATTACTTTAAACTTCATGCCAAAAAGAATTTGGAAAAGTTATAGATTTTTCGTATTACAGCTTTGAATTTGTTGCAGGGGACTGTTTGAAAAAACTCCGGACAGAATTTACATGACAATTTTAAGTTTTAGAAATACGTAATTATACCTTATTTCATAAGAAAAATATAGCTTCATTATTCTATTTTTAGATATTAATTGCCAAATTTATGTAGTGGTAATTGGTTTTTTGAAATACTATCTTTAACAGTCAGACTATGGGATTGGGACAGCCAGGGGACTGTGTTTTTGGCGCTTAGATAATTTCTAGAAAAAAAAAATTGTTATCACTCCAAATACAATTGGGCCACAAAGTATTAATGCTTTACTTGTATTAAGAGCGATAATTACTTAAAAACACTTTATTATTTTTAAAATGCTCAGTCCGGACAGCCAATTACCACTTTACAGAGAATCGCCCGTAAAGGTCTTTGCGCTGAAAGCTCCGGTTTCTGATGGCTGCTTTTGAGAATTTAAGACTTGATGTTTTAAAGTAAAAAGAACAAAAAAAAAAAAGAGTGCGCAATTTACCTGCACAGCAAAGACCCGATTACTATCCGGCTGCTGATTAATCGAGTGTCCAATCAACCGGGTCTACCCAGACCAATGCGCTTTTTCTCCGCATTCTCCATTTTTTTTAAAATTCGTTTCTTTATTTTTTGTCTTGTATACTATTTTTCAAAGGCGGTTTTTTTATGGCTATGCCATAACTTCCTTTATGCTTCATCGCACTTTAAAATTTAAGATTTCTTCCCGACTTTCGGTGAAAAATAGACAACTCACATTTTGCTTGCTCTAAAAAAGACGCTTCAAACACGAATGGATTCGTTCGGCTAAGTTGTATGTCCTGCTCGGGTGGTCTGCCTTTCTAGCATTTTAAATGCAGGCATTTTGCGTACAACTAGGGCACTTTAACTAATGCAACGAGAATGCTCTTCATTTATAAAACTAAGCACTTTACATTATGCACTTTAAAGTCGAAGTCGTTATCTGAATTAATCCATGAGTTATTGAGTCTGGCAATTTTCACACCCTGGCGATTATATTAATTTCATTTGTGGTGTTTTTTCGCATTGTATTTTTCTGGCGGAGCTACAACTTTTCAGATAAAATGCTTAGCATTGGTCAGGTAGTCATTATTAGTTTTAATGTTAACTAATTTACGTAATACTGTCGGCCCCTCTCAAACGAATCATGTGGGTTAAAAGAAATATCATTCGATTGAGCGGAGTATTTGTTTAAGCGGGACCTTTAACACTGCATCTATGGCATGGGGAAATATTCGGTTCCGAGATCTTTTATTCGTATAATAAGTGCGGTATTGGTTTATCCGTTACCCGATTATGCGGGGCCAGCAGTATTTGCTTACGAGCATATTTATTATTTATCCATTCTAAAGAGTGTTTATTTATTATTATTATTTTTTTAACGTTCATTTTGAAAATAAAAACCGAATTGCTTATTGTTACCCAATAGAAAAACAACAAACTGTTGTTTTTTTGGAGGGGGGGAAGGGGGCTAAAATATATTTATTTTGATGTTGTTTTAAATTTTACTTTTTTAAATATGCTTTTGAAAGCGATAAAAGAATTTTAATCTAAAAGCTTACAGATATGTCTTTCTGAAGACAGAAACATTGAAACCCTTTCCTAAACTCTATCTTAAGTTCTTCATTAGTGCTTATTCCAATTAACACTTCCTGTAAAATATCGATTTTTCAAAGTCATCAAAACTATTGGTTATCCACTGAGACATCAGTGCCAAAAAGTTTTTAAAATAATAATTAAAAACTTGTCAAGCATGATTTTTTAACATCCAGTGTACTTTGAAGTGTACGTAGTATACTTCAAAGTGAAGAAGTAATTAATTGAAGTTTTCATCATTTTCTTCATATAACTGCGCAAATAAAGTACAGTGTTAAGTATTATTACGAATTTTGTTTATTGCATTTGTTACAAATTGTAGCAATTGATGCAGGTTGTTGCTCATTTTTTTGCTAATGATCCTGGCTCATGGACCCCTATTTGTATCTCGTGAACCCCCAAATTTTCTTTTGTTTATACGGACCACTTTCAAACTACGGTAGACCCCAGGGGGTCCATGTGGACCACTTTAGGAACCCCTGGTTTAAAAGGTGGTACTGCTTTATTTTATCATTATATTTTTACTTGCCTCTTTTATCAAATGAGAGAGGCATATTTTATTATGAGATATCAACTGAGAATATTAAAAAAGTATGTTTGACATAATGCCCCCCCCCCCTGACTTTTTGTTAAAAAAAAGTAATAATAAGGATTTTTTTTAGTAAAAAAAATTTTTTAGTACATTTTTCCGAAAAAAGGTATTTTTTTTAATTTAAAAAAAAATGTTTTACTTATTTTTTTCTTCATTTTTTTTAAGTTCGGGTGCATCCACCCCCCCCCCCTACTTATGATTCTGCCGGTGCCTATGATCACAACCACCCAACTTTATTTTCCAAAACACTGCTCCTAAATTCACTTGAAACATTTACAACCTGACATCATTCTGTGATATGACTGGATTAGCATTAACGGATCTGCATTTCTCTCCCGAATCATTTTTGCTTGACAACTGTAAATAGAAATCATTCAACTTGACAGGTAGGATTTGTTCGATTTAGAGGTAACAGCAACGCAGGTATGCCGACGACTCACCACTTTGACGGAATAAAAACTATAAAATGCTGTTTTAGTTTCATTTTGATATTATTTGAAGAAAATTAAGATTCTGGAGTTCAAAATATAATATCGGAGGTGAGTTTTGTTTTCAGTCGCTTCTTTACGCCTCTTGATGGATTTTATAATCTTTCTTTTACCTTGAGTTTTTTTTTTTTCACCCTAGAGTTGCAACAAGCTTAAAACTGCTTTCTGTTTTTTTTTTCATTTCTTTGTTTTTTTTCTTTTCTTTTCATTTTTTTACCAGTGGTTTAGTTTGACTATTGACTTATTCTTTTTTCTTATAAATAAGGTTTTCAAAAGTGTTTATTTGATGAATTGGTGGCAGTAATTTCCTTTCGTTGCAATTCCAAGTTTCAAACAATTAAACCGACAATTGAAAAGTTTTTGGTGTAATGTTACCAAACATGGGAAAGTGGAGCATATTGGAACATTGTCCTTGTTGAAACATTTGAGTTTGTAGTTATTTAAAAACAAGCAGAGAATTCGGGTAGCATTTATCTGATACGTTTTAAGTACAGCGATTAACTATGTTGTTTTTAGACAGTAGGTCCTATATCTTTTCGGGAAAATAGTTTATATTTTGAAACAATATAAGTATTTTTCTTTTTCATAATCTTTCAATTATTGATTTACTTTTGTAACATGAAATTACCTGATCAGAAGTTATGTTGGCGTATTCCTTGAAAATCAAGCTCTTTTTTGATAGAGGATTAATTTAATTTTGTCAAAGAAAGTTTTGCCTAAAGTAATCGATAAATAATATACAGTAGTATGGGGCATGTTGAAACACTTTAGAAGGGGCATGTTAAAAGTGTTTAACTTGTTTCTTATTTATTTTTATTTAGAATAGAGTATAAAGATTAGTTTTGTTATCGCTGTTTGTTATTGAAAAGTTTTGCTTTTTAGAGTGTAACAATAACAAAGCACACCACAGGTCACGTTCAATGTTTTTCTTATAAGTTGGTTTCATTTCTTCTGGAGCTGAAAATCCAGATTCAATAATATGTCAATGAAAATTGCATCAAATCTTTTTTAAGGGGAGGAGGAGCGGGCGAAAATTTAAAGCTATATGTGTCATTCTACGCTATTTGAATTCAGACGGCCAATGGAAAAACTTCATGTGAAACTGATTTTAATAATGTTTTTGCATGCTGAAGCATTACAGACTATTATCTTTTATATGGACCACCCAATTAATTCACTGCAATTATTTTATTTTAGCATTTACAGCCGAAAATAGTCATAAATGTATACTCCCCTGGCCTGTTCAAATACTAGTTTTTATACAAACATGTTCGACGCTCAGTTTTTGCTAACGTGGCATAATGTTTTTTGCCATAATCATACACTTACATTAACAGAGAAACCAATTTCATCAGTAAACATTGAAAAAATATTTATTATTATTTAAAAAAAATACACTTTTCAACGGGCCATATCAATAGTGTCACCTTCACCTGGCGAACTTCAAAGACTGAAATTTAGTATAAAAAATGCATAAGAATGATGTTGATTGCGAATAACCAGTGTAATACTGAGTAAAGTTAAAAGCAAGCTAAGAGGTTTTAAAAAAATTCGAATATTATTGCATCGGTTCTTGTTGAAAGTGCCTCAAAGCTTACTGCGCCAGTCGCTGTAGTATTTCCCCTGGTAAGTATAACTTTTGATATTTCATCGTTACATAAGTATGCGTATGTACAATGTAATGCTTATTGTGTGCAGACATCACGGTTTACTTGAAGTTCTGGTAAGAAGAACGCGTGATGCTGTTTTTATAGGTAATGTGTGATTTTGTCACTTCTCTGGCGTCACTCCCCTGGCATTTTTGTCCAAAAAAAAGGGTAAATATACATTAAAACTGTGATATAAGCATAGTTAATTTCATTTTTAATCCTAATTGCCCCTGTGAAAGCAATTTGAATGAACGTAAATAATGCGAGAAGTATTTTTATTTGGGATCTGCGGTGCGACTTGTATGCAACATGTCGTGTTTTCAGGATTAATTTTTTTTCATTTTCTTACAACGTGAAAAATTTTTTTAATACAGGTCTCATAGAAATGAGTCCATACTATGATTTTACACCGAAAAATAAGTGAAATAATTGTAAATCAAACCAGAATTCCGCCAATAGTGTCACTCCCCTGGCAACGCGTTTTCCCCTGGTATCGATAAACCCCCAAAAATTGAAATTTCGTCTGGCCCTTACCACTACAATCATAAAAATAGCGGCTACTAGTGATATAATGAGTGTGAGATAAAACAGATTATTTTTTCTTTGGGGACACAAAAAACGCATTGATCGTAGAATCACCCATATACACGTGTGTGCTGTCAGAATTTAAGTATACGGAGGTGCCCTCGAAGTAAAAAAAAAATTCTTGCTAAAAAAATTATCAAAAATATTTTTTATAACAAAAATTGCCTTTTATTTTTAAATTAGCAAAAAAATTTTTTTTCTCAAGGAAAAAAATCATCAAAAAAAAAAAAAAAAAAAAGTTCTTTCCTCAAAAATGATTTAGAAAATTTCTGAACAAAAAAAATATGTACCGTAAATAAGGGTTACTTGGACCTTATAGGGGGTTATTGATCCCATTGAAAATGATAAAATTTGGACTTGGTACTAGTGTTAGAAACTGCAGAGTGCTTCTACCTAGCGGAGAAACGAGGAACTATGTGCAAGTCTTCAACTAATAAGTACCAAACCCAGATTTTATCATTTTCCTGTTATGGGCTCAAGTAACCCCCTAGGGCCCAAGTAACCCTTATTTACGGTAATTAATTTTTTATTAAAAATTTTTTTCGCCAAAACTTGCCGGTGCCCACATATATACAGTGCGAAAGCGTCGAAAAGTGAGGGGGAAAGCGGGAGTGAGGGCTAAGTACAAAAAGTGATTTGTGATGAGAGAAAACTGGGATAATATTTGGATTCATGCTGTTGTTTTATACACGAATTAGCAAAAATGGTGTCTTAGAAGCATTTTTATTCCGCACAATGTATTTAATTTATCCAAAACGAAAATTTTTACTTTTACTTTCAAAAAATCTTTATTTTTGAGTACTACGTGGGAAACCTAAATATTGCATCAGAGTAAAACTTTTTTTCAACTATAGCGCACAAGTTCTTTGTTTGCATCAATCAACTTGAAAATTTAAAAACAAATCTTTTTTTTGAAGAAGAAGAAGAAAAAGAAGAAATGCAAAAAAAAAAAAAAAAAAAAAAGAGTTTTTCAAAGAAAATTATAAACTTTATTGACCGGGAAGGGTACCTAAATATTTTTTATTCTTTTTTTTTTTAATGGAATATGTGGGTCGGAAAATGCGACTTTTTATTGAATTTTGAAAAGAAAAAAAAAAGTTTGTTGTTTTTTTCGATACACCCAATTCCTTTGTCACCACAAAAATGAATCAATTATAGTTATTTTTTCTGGTTTAATTTACTTTTTATACATTCATGCTTCCCCTAAGAATCATCCCTGCCTCTCCAAGGGGTCGCACTTCCCAGGTTGAGTACCTCCATCTTTAAAAGGAACAAACTTTTTTTCATCGCCAATTTTCGAGAATGGGGCGCTATCGCCAGAAACAAAACAAATAAAAAAGGAGACAACGTTACACGGAAACGCATAAACAACCCATTCTGATAAAAAGGGCGAGCGCGAAAACAAAAGAACCATCTTCACAATAAGTGGAGACTGGAAAACGCTGTTCAACGCTCCCATCTCTTCCGAGGAATGAATTATGTATATTCCTCCGCGCGCGAACTTCTATAAATATGAACTTAACGACGGGTAACCAGGCAAAGCGAATAGCCACCTCTTTGGGTCAATTCTCGAATTCCCAAGGCCTGGGAATGGAAGCCACACACGAGACGAGATATTTCGTTTGATGCACTTTTTTTGGAAAAAGTCTCGTCTTCGGTTTTTGTTTATTTTCCTCGACTCAACAAGCAAAGATGTTGCCGAAAACCACAAAGTCAAGGACCTGTCTATGTTTCTGATTACAGGATGTAGTTTTTTTCGGGCGATAAATTCCTTTGGCTTGTCGTTCTCAACTTTTTCCGTGGAATTGAGAGGGGATTTTTTTTTCTTTTTCTGCTTCTTGTGCACATTTGAATGGGAATTCTTGGTAATCACCCATTTGCAGAGATTCGTTGAAGTACCTTATGACTCTTTGGGTGATGTTCGCTGACTGCTTTGTTTTCACTTTATATCCGACAGGTGTGACAGAAGTTCAGAGGACGTTTTACGATGGATGTTGCTAAGTTTTGGATTTTGATGGTGTTGCTTCTTAGCTCCTCGACAGTTTATTCAAGTAAGTTAAATTTTTATTAGAGCTAAATTAAATGATATTCTCTTGTGCATATTTAAACAAAAGTCACTGACATTAAATCCCAATATTTTGTTTATTCTCAAGAAAAATATTGTGATCACTGAAATTAAATCCCAACCTTTCTTCCATGTTCCGGCAACAATCACTAAAATCGCATGAAAACCTACTGTCTATTAGGGTGGGTCGATTTTAACTTAAAAAAAAGTGTGTGTAGTGGGAAAAGTTGTGTATTGGTATCAAATCTTTGTAAAAAAAAACGTTTGAGATCAAAATATACTTACATTCCCCGTAATGCTCTTGAAATTTCGCCAAATATGAAAAAAGTGTCATTAGGATTTTGATTAAAAAACAATTTTTGAAAACTTTTTCAATTACCTATAGCAAAAATATTTACATAGTAACACTTTTTGTTCATGAAAAAAAAAAATATTCTGATCTCGTATGACACTTAAGCTCTGGGCCAGACTCTTGAAGTATCACCAAACTTGGGAAAAAAAATCATTTTCAATTTCATTAAAAAATATATGTATGATTTTTTTAGTGCCTGTTGCAAAAGTAGTTACTCTGTAAGACACTTTTTCCACATTAAAAAAAAAAAAATCATATATATATATATATATATATATATATATATATATATATATATATATATATAATGCCATATAATCGTAAGATCTCCGGTGGGCCGGAAAAATTCGTATTATTTGCCCATTTTCGTATATATATTTTTGTTATTTTTAGAAATACTCTCTAATTTTAAATATTTTTATTTATTAGTGCTTTTCTGTACCAATACATAGACAAAGCACTCCATTTGTTGTTGTAAGCAACCTGTAATGAGAGAACTTTCCTGCTGACATAGTGAACAGCGTTTTGAGAGAATATGCAAAACACATCACAAACAATTCTTGTTTCAGATACACGGAGATTCCAAAATACTGTTTTTCAAACAGAGAATTTGAAAACATTTGAAGTTTCAAGCTGCAAAGTAAGATTGAAACAATTTGAAAACAAGGTAGTTATTTACCATGGATTTACCTGTAAGCAAATAGGACGGAACAGCAAACTTTTAAGTGGGAAGTTTAGAAAAATCGCTGTTGATCTGCCTTTCAGTAAATGTAGATGCACTTAGTACTGAGCAAAAATATTTGTATAAACTAAAAAACGCAATATGTTCTGAAAATTGCGAGAAAACTTGGTCCATCAAATGAGCAGAAAAGCTATTTCATGACAGGAGTCTTACAACATAAATGGAGTATCGTCTGATTAGCGCACGGTACTGTGTGGCCATGGACTTAAACACTGATTTTAGGGGCATCAAAATGTTGTAAATTCCTAACTTTCCTCTCTTAAAAAAAAAAAAAAAAATCTACCGTGAAAATGTGCGGATTTTCTTGCAAGAGGGGCACTAAATTTTACCATTATCTGGGCATCACTTTGATATGAAGAATCCTGAATCACAATTTTCCCACAATCACCTATTTTCACAACAGACGATTAAAAAATCATAAATTTTTTTGAATAAAATTTAAAATGCTATTTTTGTACATATTTGGGGAAACTTTAAGGGCCGGCCAGGAGGCTTGAGAATTATACCAGATCAAAATATTTTTCCATGAACAAAGAATCTTACTATCTACATAAAGCTGCACAATGACTGTATAAAAAGAGCCAGTGAAACAGATACCCAAACCAAGCCTACATCCGCAGAAGATCTACCTCTTCTTTTTGGTAGACTGTCAAGACTTTAGCCCATTACACAGGCCAACAAAAAAAACCTTTTTGAAAACTTTTTTAATTTTAATAGCTGATCTTGATAGATTTTTATGTGCTGAATCCAAATCTGCTTGTAGTTTTTATGTATCACCCTTAGTTTCCAAGCAAAATGTATTTTATTATATAGTCTAATACCCATTTACAGTATATAGGGAAATCAATGAAACACTGTAGAATCGTAAAAATGGTTTGTATTTACAGTAAAATACTTGGAATAGTAATTTTATGTGATGATACAAGGTTCACTTGTCAACTGGAATTGCTTTATATTTTCTTTCCCTTTTTTCCTTGAAGCTTCTTGTGTAGCTTTTCCTGCGATGAATAGCTTGCTGAACTTCCCGGTGAAGTGACCAACAGTAATCCCCCATCATGTTGGTATTCCAGCGGCCCTGGTAACGTTTTTCCATCACTTTAATGTCCTGGTGAAAACGCTCACCTTGCTCCTCACTAACATCTCCTAAATTTTCCGGGAAGTAATCGAGGTGGCTGCTCAAGAAGTGAACTTTCAGGCTCATCAAACATCCTAACTGTTCAAACAGTCATCGGAATGATTTTTTGGTTCCCTCCATATCATGGGAACAGCAAATTTAAAGTGTTTTTTCTCTTTTTGACCATTTCCTGATGTCTTCAACACATACATAACATACCTTATGCGGTGCCCAAGGTTTATCCTGGTCTCCAAGTTTGGTTCCAAAGTATGCTAGATAAACCTTTTTCACAAAGTCTGTAATGTTTCTTTGGTGCTTTTTAATAACAAACTCACCACAAATATAACAAAAACTGTCAGCAGAGTTTTTACAGCCGCGATGAGACATTGCACTGAGCAGATGTACAGGAAACGTAAAAGTGAGGTTATGTTGAAAATAAACAAAACATCAGCTGTTTAGCATGTGTTTCAGCAGTGCTGCCAACATCATCTTTGTTTATTAGACCTATTTTTTCATGTTATCTTAACTATGAAAAAGCTGTTAAATTCTAAAAATAATTCTTTATTTCATGAATGTAACTATAAAATGTGAATAAATGGTGGGTGATACAACTTTTTAAGCATCATATTTGGATTCAGCAACCTAAACAACATAAGAATAAGGTATTTTCATTAAAAAAGTTTTTTCATCGTTGGCCTGTGTTATGAGTTCCTTCAGCTGGTCCAGACCACTAATATGAATGTGTACTGTCGTCGTTTGAATGAATAACGCATGAAACTTCTCATAAAACCACCAGCAGACCAGCACTTGTCAATTGGTTCAGTCATATACTCCTTCAAGATTGATCAAGTTTTGATATCTCGATTGGTGACCGGCAAAACATTCAGGCCTTGGAGGTATCATGCAGTCGAGCTCAAACTGAGATAAAACTCTTTAAAGTTTTGCGCCACCATGCATTTGATTCAGATGAAACTTTTTCGAAATTTTTTCAAAAATATTTCCCGTTCTCAAATGACCATATAATTTTGTATTTAGGTAAAATACGTCACAAAAAGTCACCTGGTGGCGATAACTCAATTTTGTTTTATAATGCAGATACGACTTTTGTGCTTAACACGGCAGTGTGAGTTTCTACAGCATCCGGATTTGGCTCTGATCAGCTGCCTCATGTTTCGCCAGTTGGGCAAGTTTGTGAGGAAAAACAGTTCGCGAATGAGGATGCTATGATTTAGGGAGCTTAGGGCTTTCTTCCGACCAACGTGATGCCTACTTCTGCCACAGTGGCATTTTGGCATTCAAAACTCGTGAAGAAGGGTGTATTTTTGTCAACGGAGGTCCCTTTTTTCGAAGAAAATACATTACTTTAGTTTTGACGCTTGTTTTTCTTAATATTTCGAATTCGGCCAATAATTGAATGGCTTGGGAGATGAAGGGTCATACGACAAAACGGAAATTGAGAGTAATTAAAGTTCAAAGTTTTATTGCTGCAGTTGTTGCAGTTTATTTGTTTTCTGGTTTGGTCGTTAGTGTGCTTATGAAATTGGTCTAATGACATCAGGCCCGTCATTTAGGGGGGGGGGGGCAGCGACTTTGAGAAATCAATGTGTTTACATATAAATGGGCGTGCTTTTTGATGTTTTCCGATGAAATTGTATTGTGTTTGGACCCTTTACCCCCCCCCACCCCCCCCCAAATCTTAAAATGACTGCACTGAATGACATCTACTTTTTGATGTACCACATTTTATTTGCATACGGGTCATTTTCAAAATTTGCTTACATTTGCTGTCCGGAGGTTAAAAAGACGATTTTGAAGCATAACTTATATTTTAAATTCAATGCGAACAATTATTTTCTGCAAGAAATACCCCCAAAAAAATTCTATCACTCAAAAAATTATTGAAATTTATTTATTTATTTTTATATAAGTCTTTAAAAATGAGAATCAAGGCAAAAACGCTTGTCCATTTCCAATTTTCGCAAGTTCAACTATTTTTTTATATACTTAATTGTATAAAAAAGTATATACAACAAATTATTTTTATATATTGACTATTAGTATATGATATTCATAATAAATATTGACAATAGTAATTTTTTTTCATTAAGAAATGTATGAATATATTTTGTCCGGCAGTTCTTGTCAAGTCCGTTACCCTAAGATTATTTTAGCTAAAAAAGGTATTTATTGCAGTCAAAAGATGGTAACACGTATTCAGTTAACTTAACAAACTAGTGACGTAACTATTTCGTACCATTTTGTTTTCCTGAGTCGAGAAGTATTGCTGTGGCGTTTCGCACAAGATTTCTTCCAGGTGCGTATTTTTATTCTTTGTCAAGTCTGTTACCAAAGATTTTAGTATTAATTTTTACTTTTTCTCAACTTTTACCCCGAAATATTGTTTATTATACAACTCTAAGAAAATGCATATTGTTGTTCAATTTTTAAATTCGACAACCTAGCCATAATTTGACATTTTGGTTGAAATGTCAAGTCCGTTACTGGTCAAATCCGTTACCAAATGTCAAGTCCGTTACCATACAGTTTTTGATCAATATTTTAATAATCACAAACATCGTTTTAAGCTTCAGGGACGCAAATAATTTCAAATGAAGTTGGTTCTAGGCGCTATGATATAGTTTAAAAGTGAGATTTCATATTGATTTTGTATGTTAATGAACGACAATTTTCCTTGCAACTTAAAGTTTTACAACAGCATTTGAATACTTAATTATGCATCAAAGTGTACAACCAATTACTTTTTCACACACCTAAAATATGTGACAAAACATCTGTTAGTGATTCCAAAAGAAAATAGCAAGTTAAAAAAAATACTTAAAAATTCTGAAATGTAAGCATATGATGAAAATGACCCATACCTATATCCATTGCTTGTCATTGTTCAGAGTGTTTATTTTTTTAAATGTAACATAGCCCCTTCATCCTCCAAGCACTTCAATTATGAAACAACCCAATATTTGGGCGAGCGGATTCGCCCACTGAGCGGCATTACCCGACTCCCCCCTACTTATTTTTTTCCCCTTTATTTCTGTTTTTAGCAATATTGTTATAACAGATTGCGCATTCTTCGTGCTTTTTTTATTTTCTGACTTTTACAGAAAAGAATGCTAAAAAGACATGCATATCCTAAATTAAGCTTCAGCCTCACTTACATTATTGTTTCAGATTTATCTTCTAATTGTTGAGCCTTGTTTTATCTGTCTTGAGAATGAATAAATCAACAGCATAGTATCCATTCAACACATTGTGCGCATAGAAAGAAATTTTATCCACGCTATTATCTAAACTTAATATATATCCCGTTCTTCCAAAACTCGGTAATACGACCATGAATTTTTGCGCGGCCTTACGTTTAATTTCGTTGCAAATGGCGCTGCTCCTTCAGGAGCGATGTTTTCATAACATAAAGTGAAGAACGTAAATATCAAATTTTATTGAAACTGTGGGGAATATTTGTTGTGTTTTCCTGCTTCAGAATTGTATTTGATTTGTGCTTCATTAGAAAGCTGAAAGAATAGGGGAAAGTCATAATACTTGATCTCTCTGGTGACTTGTTCACTGGGATGTGCCCTTAATTTCAGGAGAGATAGATTTCTTGATAAAATGCTTCCCCTATAGCTCCATATGTACAACTAAGCATTTATCCGAATTTAAAAATATTTAGTTACCCCACACGAGGCTTAAAATAAATAATTTTCTTCAAAGATTTATTTTTTTATACATATATAGTGTTTCACTTTTCTATTATCACCCTGTATATACTAAGAAATGTAACATCTAAATTTACAAAAAAAAAAATAAAAAAAAAAACAATCTAATCCCTCATCAAAAAAGATGCACTGATTATCTTAATTTAAATTATTTTTCACACAAGCCTGTGTCTTTTTACCCCAACTCCCTGCCAGTAACTTCAAACCTTTTAGCATTGCAATGGATTGCTACATTTCTGAGAAAGTTAATAAACGTTTCCATGTGGGGACGAAAAATAGCGGTTCTAACCTTTAGACCAATGGCACGGCGAGAATTTTTTCATGGAGGGAGAGGGGCGGGGGTACCAGAAAATTTTCGAAATTAAACGTCAAAAAACGCGATTTTAGTACCATACTTGAGTGTTCGTTCATACATATAATTATCTTTCTTCATGGTTACACCACTGCTTTAGACTAGACCTCATGGGACTAGAATAAGTGTGTAACTTGAAACAAATCTAGAAGCCTATTTAAAAGGCCCAGACTTTGCCTTAAATTTGTGCCGTACCATTTGCTGCGGCCTCTCGATATGCTACTTAGTGTTTTGGGACTCTTAGCTGCTATAAGAGAATATCTGCCTACAGCTCGGTTTTTTCCTATTCCAGACTGATGAGTCCACAATAAGGATGAAACTGCAGTCTCTGGATGGAATAACCGAGTCGGCGGTATATTGCATATTTTCCTGCCTTAGCCCTGGCTTAGGGGCGTTGACTTACTGCTGAATTAAAGTACTTTTGAAAACTTTGTTGAAATCTCGACAAACGGTCAACAGACTAAATTTTACCCCACACAAAATATGATATCCAAGTGAGTTCTATAGAAGATCAGGTCTTCCAATATTTCTTCATGCATTTAGTTATTTTTAATCCCAAATGTCAAGCTGCTCGTTTTCAGAAGAGCGCTTAAGACTAGTTTACTTTAAATAAAAACTTAATTTACGGGCGATTCTCTGTAAACTGGTAATTGGCTGTCCGAACCGAGTATTTAAAAAATAATAAAGTATAGTAAAGTAATTATCGCTCTAAATACAAGTAAAGCATTAATACTCTGTGGCCCAATTGCATTTGGAGCGATAACAATTTCATTTTTTTTTTCTAGAAATTATCTAAGTGCTAAAAACACAGTCCCCTGGCTGTCCCAATCCATAGTCTAACTGTTAAAGGTAATATTTCAAAAAACCTATTAACACTACATAAATTTGGCAATTAATATCTAAAAATAGAATAATGCAAGCTATATTTTTTTATGAAATAAGGTCTAATTACGTATTTCTAAAACTAAAAATTGTCATGTAAATTCTGTCCGGAGTTTTTCAAACAGTCCCCTGCAACAAATTCAAAGCTGCAATACGAAAAATCTGTTACTCTTGCTAATGTTTTTTGTCATGAAGTTTAAAGTAATCAGTGTGAATTTGCCGAAATTGCTGAGAACGGTGTTGAAACGCTACTTTGCTTAGTTTGAGAGCCACATTTGTGATGAAAGTATGCATCAGGGTCGTTGCGAAAACAGTCCTCTGGGAAGTGATTTTATTAATGTCAATTAGTTTAATTATAAAACATATTAGTTATTATGTCCACGATTTGTGCCTAAATTTATAGGTAGTCTCGTAACTAATTATGTTCCAATAGTTTTGCAGATATTACGCAACAAAGAGCAAAAACACAGTCACCTGGCACAGTCCCCTGCCTAGTTATACCAGGCGGGGGACTTACCCCCTATCATGATTTATCAGAAAAACACAAACTTCAATTGGCCCTCTTTCAAACCAAAGTAATAGATTCATTTTCTGAGCAATAGTATTATAATTATACGAACATTTCAAAAAACCATGCCCGGACAGATTTCGTGTGAAAAATGACGAGATTACAGAGAATCGCCCTTACACTATGTACATTTGCGGCTGTGCAAAACAAATTTTTCAAGCGCCACATCAAGAATGGCTAATTTTGGCATAAGATGAATGCTCATAACAATATAGTGCTCAAAGTGCGTGATCAAGTTAAAGCGGTCAAGTTTTTTCAGTTAACAAAACATGGCTTCCCAGGCCTATTTAAATAAAACCGTTTCCTTCCGGGGGAATACTGCGGAAACAAAAAACTTAAACAGTTAATTGCTTAACTAAAACGAGGAAAAGATATGCCAAATTAAGACTAAAATTAAAATATTCACACGCATGAATCGAGTGTTCTTAAACGCAATGCGTTAGTAGGGGTTGGCAGGAGTTGGCTTCTGCACGGCGCAGCAGTCCGGGGGGGGGGGCAGCATATTCAATGATTAAAAAATAATAATAAATAGAAAAAAAAACAAGTAAGTTGAGGAATTATTTTTGCGAATTAGCATAAAAATATTTCGGATGAATAATGAGTCAAAGGGTGGAATGGAAAAACTCTAAAAAAAATAACGAGCAGGAACGTTGGGCATGAATTCAATATATATTAAAAAGAAAATCAATTTGCAATAATATTGTCTTAAATTTTCAGAATAATCAAATTTCCAAATAAGGAATTGTTTTGGAGGTCACAGTGACCTCCCATCAAAAGCGACCATAAGAGGGGCGCCATTTTTCTAACTTTGCCACGAGCGCTGGGACCCTAGCTACGCTACTGCTTTAAATGTAGTTATACAGTCGAACCTGTTTATCTCGAACCTGCTTATCTCAAAAACCTCTCTATGTCGAAGTTTTTCAATTTCCCTGTTTTACAGCATAAATTTAATGTGTTTTCTCGCGTTTATCTCGAATGATTTTTCCCGAAAACCTCTATATCTCGAATTTTGACGCCTCTCCTTTTTGAATTTCATCTCCGGCGGCCTTTATCAATGGTATAACTTGGAGACAAAAATCATCTTCTGCACAATTAAACCCGCTTTTTAAAGTTTCAACGTATAACTTTAATACACGCGTCACAATGATAACGCAACGATGGATAAAAGCTTGTGGAATGGCTCGCAATTCGACGATCGGAGCGTTGTTATTGCAACGCACAAATTACAACCGCAGCTGCATGTGTCACAAAAACTGCTTTAAGCCTTTCTTAAAAACTGAAATGAAGCGTAAGATTTTATTTGTGAAATAATGTATTATTATTTGTTACTTGTCTCACATCTTTCAGTGTCTGGCTTTGTGTGCATATAGCGCGTCAGCGTTACATTCGCGACTACAGTCGAACCTGTTTATCTCAAAAACCTCTCTATGTCGAAGTTTTTCAATTTCCCTGCTTTTGCGGCACAAATTTAATGTGTTTTCTCGCGTTTATCTCGAATGATTTTTCCCGAAAACCTCTATATCTCGAATTATGACGATTCTCATTTTTGAATTTCATCTCCGGCCGCCTTTATCAATGGTAAAACTTGGGGACAAAATTCATCTTTCGCACAATCATTCAAAGACTGTTTGTACTTAAAGGTATGCATTAACCTGCTACCGATGTAGTTATCACAATTAGTAAAACGTGGACTCACAACATGTCGTACAGTAAAATATTCAACAATATCAATGCAAAACAATCTATTAAGTATTTGACTTTGTTCCAATTGCTTATTTTTGTAAATTTCATCACAACATCTGTATCTCGAAACCTTCGTATCTCGAATTTTTCTTCCGTCCCGTGAAATTCGAGATAGACAGGTTTGACTGTATTTATTTATTGCAGGAACTTCTGCTAAGAGCTCGAAGAAGCACTACAATGTGGTGTGCTACCTAGGAAGTTGGGCCAATTACCGCCAGGGAGATGGAAAATTCATCATCGAAGATATCGACCCCAGCCTCTGCACGCACTTGATCTATGGGTTCGCCAAATTAGGTTACGACAATAAAATAGCTGCCTACGACCCGTATCTAGATCTGAAAGAAAACTGGGGGCTTGGTAAGTACTTTTCTTTTCTCATCTCATCTTGAACACAGTGGGGGGAGGGAGGAATCACATTGTGTAAAAGAGAGCGAGATAATATACAGCGATTGCCCATGAGCTGCACTTTACTCATAGATGGGTTAAAAAAAAAAACAAATATCTTAAAATAATAAGAACAGCTAAATTACATACATTTATCTATGTATAAAAAATGGATGTGTGTATATTTGTAGGTATGTATGTTTGTGCCTCACACAAATCCACAGTTTTTGTCGGATTTTCATCAAACTTGGTTTCTTGGTCTTCATCAAACACAGAGGATCCTTGATGCACTAGAATTCACATAGACGGGGTTTTTAGAGTTTAAAACTCCAAAAAGCTCAGAATTCAATCTTTTTTGTCTCAAAATGGCCATTTTCTTTCCATTTTGAATGTATAGAGTAATAGAGATATGCCTTTAAGCATACAAATTGATAAAATTTAGCCCATTTAAATTTGAGTAGTTTCCATCAAAGATTACGATAAACAATGAATTATCCAGTTAAGGCTCACCCATTTCATTTTAGCATGAAATATATGAAATGGATTTACTCACTTCTTCTTTTCCATGAGTCATGAGCGATGGAGAGCAATGGACACCATAATCACACACAAACTAATTTTTATTTATTTACACAGGTGAACAAGATGGGCAGCCAAATTGCCCTTTTTCCCGGATAGCGGTCAAGAAATATTCCATAAAATTATTATCCCGCTATCCGGTCATGTTTTTCTCATCTGTTTTAGATGAGTGCCAAGAGTCTAAGTGACCTCATGCGTTCTGCCACGCGTTCTCGCGGAGGGCAAGTGTGTAAAAACCCAATTGCGCAATTAGGAATTCCTAATAAATCAGTCATGAACACCCCCGCAAGTACTGCCTCACTGAAGTGGCTCATTTTATTTCTTACATGAAATAAGTTAAAAACAATTATAATTCATGTTCTAGATAGCTTGGAACATTGGCACAAATTTTTTATGATGCAGAAACATTAAAGATTACCTGTGACAACTCCGGGTAATAAGCTAGTTTATTTATATTTTTGACAAACCTGTACCTCAGAACCAGACTAACGTAAGTCCATTTTCGTCATTTTTCCGTAGAGGGGAAAAACGATGTATTCAACAATCGTTTTTCCCCTCTACCGAAAAATGACGAAAATGGACTTACGTTAGTCTGGTTCTGAGGTACAGAAACTTAAATCACAATTTTAACAATCCAAGATAGCCTTAATTCCGAAAAAAATGTCTCGCAACTCGGCCTTAATTTTGTTTATGAGACGCTAACCTTTATTTTATGAGCTAAAAATATATCATGTTTACGCAGCTCTTGCTGGTATGCTGAAACACGTGCAGCGACCAGTATGAAAATACATTCAGCTTCTTCATCGTTTTTTTTTTTTTAATTATTTTTATTATTCAGCGCTGTTACGGCTTTTTCTGAGTGACAAGTCCAAACAAGGGTGAGATGGCCCCTGACACAAGCTGCTCAGTATTTTCTTGCATACATTAGTACAGTGAAACACCGAATCTACGTTTCTGCCTTGATTACTGAACAGATTTTTCCTTCTTGGAATGTTTTACAATTTTAAAATTTATATAAGCGCCAATTTTGTTTTAAATTTTTAAAAGTTTTAGGACAGTTGTGTTTTCAGAAATTTTAGCTTTATCATCTTTTTTTGTTTTGTTAAATTTTATATTAACATCGTATGGCGCAGCATAGATTACTAAGGCTCTTGCGCCAAAAAAATTTCATACAACCAACCTACCATCATTCAATGCTTTAGGTGGTTATGAGAGATTCAACAACCTGAAGAAAAAGAACCCCCACCTGAAGACTTTGCTGGCAATCGGCGGGTGGAACGAAGGGTCGACGAAATATTCGAACATGGCGAAGACGGCCGGCAGCAGGAAAATCTTCGTCGACAGCTGCGTCGAGTTCCTGATCAAGTACGGATTCGATGGCCTGGATATGGACTGGGAATATCCTGCAAACAGAGGCGGAGGCCAAGAGGATAAAAAAAACTTCGTGTTATTGCTGAGGGTGAGTTGTTTTCTTATTTTTAACTAACTGAAGTAAAGCTTAGCTCAAATTGTTTGTGCAGTTATCTGTTTTTAGGCTAATAATAATTTGTAATTTTAGGATTTGAAAGAAGCGTTTGACCCACGTGGCTTATTGCTGACAGCTGCAGTATCTGCTGGAGAAAGCACTATTGATTCTGCTTATGATGTTCCAGCTTTAGCAAAGTAAGTTTTTCTTGTATTAAGTATATGCATTGGAAATAAATAAATAAATAAAAATCATTTGAATTTTGACACCTTGAATTTTAATTATATTTTCACAATGACAAATTGAGATAGGTGTGTGTGTGTGTGCGTTGCATATGTAGGCTGCCGTGTGTGTGTGTATGTGTGTGTACGAGTGTAGGAGTATAAAATTTGTGTGCCTGTGTATGTGTGTGTGCGTGTGTAGGATATAGGCGCCACCACCAGAAGAAACGGAGGCCGAGGACCTGCACCACTTTCAGCAGGGATCGGTGGACAGCCGTGGTCGCAGAGGCTCCGGGTACAAGATGAAAAAGGAACCGGAAAATGAATCAAGTTTACAACCGAGCAGTCCTTTGGCGAAAGCATAAATAGACCATTAAAGTCAATCCTTCAATAGTCTGCTCTAGGCAGTAGCCATTGCGGGGGGGGGGGAGAGAATTTCGATTTTCGTCCCTGAAATCAATTTGAATAAAAAGGGATAGCTGCCCTGAACCACCTCAGTTACCTTTCTGACGAAGCGGTTCCTTGCTACTCCGAAACAAGTAAATGTGCAAGTAATTAATTCACTTGTTTCAAAGATTGTATCGCATATTTGTGCCTTTCTGAAATGGGTTTGTTTGATCAGTGACGCACCCACGGGGGGAGCTATAAGGGGCTTCATCCCCTCCCAGAAGCTTGGAGAGGAACTCCTTTGATAAGACCAAGCTGCTTGAAATTGCGTTTTTCAGACTTGACTTTTGGAAATTTGCCGAGCAATAGCCCCCAACCTCCTTTTGAATTTCACCAAAAGTGACCTCAATTTCTTTCTATAGGACTTCAAATTCGAAAACTTATTGAAGGGGGCACCAACCCTCGGTGCGCTGCTGTGTTTAGTTGTGTGATTCACACAAAACTAATGTTTTGTAACTAAAAAATCGGTTTGAAATGTCCGTGCATTTTGTGCTGTCGTTTTCTATCGTAAGCAGATGACCACGGCGTCTCGTTTCAAACCATTTCTGATTATTAATTTCAGGTACCTTGACTTGATCAATCTGATGGCGTACGACTTTCACGGAGGCTGGGACACTGTCACTGGCCACAATGCACCGCTGTACCCCAGATCGTCTGAATCTGCTGCGAACAAAAAGCTGAATGTAGTAAGTTTACGAATAATATTCTAAAAATCTTGGAAATCTGCTGTTCTGGAAAATTGCAGTACCTCTCTCAAACCCTCACAGCATCCAGCTAAATTTAAAAAATATTTTTTCTCCTTATTTATTTGCTTTTTTTATTATTATTATTATTATTATTATTATTGAAAACCTTTTGACCATATGGTCAGGGGAAAAGTACTGCGGAAAATCTCGACCTTAACTTTTCGAATGTATTGGAATGTGGAGCGAAGTGAAATAGTTAAGATAACTTACCTGTTTCAAAATGAACAAATTCGAAAAGTTGTTCTGAAAATAATTGTACATAAATAAAAAAGGAATAACGTAATACAACTTGCGTTGAAGCATTATTTTTCATTTTGGGCAGTATTTCGTTGCTTCAAAAAAGTGGAAAAATTTTGTTTCAAAAAACTTTGGAGCAAGTGAAAAATACTATATTTTTGTCACGTAATATTTTCTATTTAATTATGAAAGACTTTTTAGTAAATGAATGTGTTATAATGAATGTGAGTTAATGTATGAGAAAAAAATGAATGAGGGAATAAAATAATGAATAAATAAGAAAATAAGTGTATGAGTGAATAAAAGGGTGAATTAATAAGTAAAATAATGCAAATAAATCAATAAATGACGAAATACGTAAGTGGTTTAATAAATGCATGGATATATAAACAAAATGAAATATTTCTCTTTGCCCCGCGTCAAAACATGCCTAATGAACTAAATATGTACTGGACTGGGCTCCAGTCGACCCCAATTAATGCTTAAAATAGTAAGTAC